>JAQIWH010000004.1:0-144002 GCA_034695005.1 Cryptops parisi | reverse complement strand
GTAACATTCTCACCAATTTTGGGAGAGCTACCTGTAAACAAAAAAAACATGCAATTGCATACAAATCCGAGGTCTATTAATTAACCTACACTTGTGTCCATGGGTATAGATAACAATTTGAGTTAGTCAAAAAGAAACAGTTCTTTCAAATAAAATCAATTCATTTTTGTTTGTTTTAACTAACCTAAACTATAAAAGTATGATTTATACCCAGAGACCTGTGTCGCTCTCATAGCGACACTCATGTATTAATTGTTGACTAATACACAAGTACTGTAGTGTACTCAACAATCTTAGAAGGAAACATTCTTTGTAAATGAAACATTCGTTAATGTAGACTTGGGGGGAAAAAACTAGTGAAAACATTTTTGAACAATAAAAAAGTTTGACATTGGAATTGCCTCCCCAAAGTGGTCTTTTAGGAAGGCAAGACCAGATAAGCTGGTCTTAAATCTTTAATTTAGCTGGTATTTAGTCAGTGGGCTAAAAATCTTTTCCAGACAAAAGTGGTTCTTTTGAGAGGTGATTCCCGAATGGAGGTGGTCCTTTAGAGACGTTCTACTATATTCTGTTTGCATAAAACACTGAGCTGTTCATTTATGATCAGTATTTTTGTCATATTTACAGCACATGTAGTTTATTGTAAGGAAGCACAATTGCAATAATTTGAGTTATTCTCCATGACAACTATTCAATCTTGTAACTACGGTACCACTGCAGCATTGGTAGGATTGCAGTATTTTAACGATGCCTTACCGATTTCATTATCATACATTATGATACACTGTAAACTTTTAATTTGTGTCAAACCTTAGCTATATGAAAATCCACAGCATGTCCCAAAAGTTGTCACCCCTATTGTTTTGCATATGATTTTTTAGAAATACACTCTGAATTTCAAATTCTATTCTGTTTTATAAATTGGTCTCTGAAAACTATGTCTAATAAATGGTTTATTTCATTACATTGGCAAATTCTAATTTTTCTATAGCATTTTCCATTTTCCCACCTAACGTTTCTTCTCCCGGTAGATTGACTATTCTTTAAGATCTGCAAGAGTTTTTGATTTGTTGGTGTAAACGTTGTCCTACTATTTTCCACAAACAAATCATATTCAATTTCTTTATATTAAAAATGTTTGAGTTAACCTTCAATTACCTGCAAGAAAACAAACAAGTTATTTCACAATTATTTCAAATAGGTTGATAACTTTTGGGACTTTACATATTGGGTTCAATATGATCTGCAGATGCAGTGTCTGGAGAAACTTGTACAAACTACCGTATATACAATTGTTACAATATAGGCCCCTAGCAAAAAAAAAAGAAGAATTTAACATAGTATGTGCATCTCTTTCTCTGAATCCAATGAAAATCATATATTTTATGCATATAATAGGGCTAGATGCAGTCAAAGCTCAGAAAAGTGGCAACTACTCTCATGTCCGGTTTCCTCATCGGATGATTTCCGACAAAAGGCGAAAAGATTCTGAAATGGACAAAGCTATCGACTTTCTGGACATCATTGAAGAAGATATTCCAAGAGGTAAAAAGATGTTGCAATATTATTCTTCAATAAATATCGATTATGAATAAAATGAATTTGCAGGTTGCTGGAGCATTCAAGTTGATGGTATCCGTGGGCTGGCCACAGTTCGCAACTTATGGTGGCCGGGAATGGTTTTCTATCACAAGCTCAACACGCCTGATTTCGGCTTCATTTACATAGGGTGCGGAATGAAGAATCGCAATCTCCCCTTCATGTTATAAAACATTCATATTTCTCACATTCCATTCATATAAAGTCTATCCGATGGCTTAGAACTCTTGTTACTTTCACCCTGGCTTCTTCATGACTGAACGGTCATTGAACCTTTTTGTTGTTGATGTTTGTCTGTTTTAACATACATATGACTATCACCTTGGGTTATCAGGTTGTCTTTTTTCATTTGCAATTGAAAAAAATTGTGAACTATGTTATCAATACATACTTCTACTTGCTTATAAAAACAATTTCCTTGAACCTTTTTTTTTGTCTAAATATTTCGATTGTCGTTTATTTGCTTCCTCTTTTTTTTTATTTCAATTTTTCAGTAATTACTTTTGGATGATGAAAATAGAAATGTAGACGATTGTCACCAACAGCAATTGTAGAAACCTAGTATGTCATATGTTTAACACATTGTTTTTCTTGTTTTTTTTTAGATTGTTTCTTTATGTAAAAAATTGAATTGTTTTTACTTGAAAAACAAAACACAAAAGAACAATGTTTTTTTTTTAATTATTTATTTTTTATAATATATTTGATTATTGTTTAAAAATTAAATAATATTTGACAAGTAAGAAAGTAATACAATAATTATAATAAATAAAAAAAATTTCATAATCATAGTATGAATACTCTATTAAATATATCATGATTATACATACATACACATATACTACATACCATTATGGATAATTCATATTTATATTAAAGTACTAATATTACTAAACTTTCAACTTATATCGAAGCATGTAAACTCAAAGTAAATCAAATCAAATCAGACTTTAGTATTGCTAAGGATTGGTAATTCAGTATTTGCTGTGAAATACACAAAAACGGTCTAACTTATTACTTAGGCTAAATTAAAATATTCAAATCGTGAACATTCCATACTCCATCCAAGCTGATAAACATCTTTACCATAAACGAGAGGTCCCTGGTTCGATTCCCCAAGATAAGACAAACAATTTTTAACTCTAAAAAACTGATTGGTGAAAAGGACCATCTTGTCATAACCCATTTTACAGTTTTCATCAACAAAGGATTGACAACACGGTTTTTTTTATCTAAAAGTGGTCTTTTCTGATTTCCTTGTTTTAAACTAGGCAAAAATTTCTGTTTAACATTTTAACCACTGTTTAAGCAAAGTGTGTAGCAGGAAGTATAATGTCAATATGATCCATTTTAGTATTCAGTGTGGCTGAGTATCGTGCAGGCGTTGAAACGTTATTGAGGATGATGATTATGGAGTACAAATTTAATCATTCAAGGAAATTGATCATGTTTAGTTTGTTCCACTTAATTTTTTTTTTTTTGTAATTATTATTATTTCCATTATAAATGTTCTTTTACAGTATTAGAATAAAGTAGTGAAGTTACACTTCATAAAGTCATACTTATATTAATGTTGCTGTTTATTTTCATAATTAACTAAATTATATATCAACTCAGGATTAAATGTTGTAAACTGTAGGATTATTACAATATAAGATAATGTTTGGTGCATCTTAATATTAAATTGCTCCTTGACAATTTTGATTGTTCAAGAAAGGCAATGTATTTTTTTTGTGTGCATTGGCAGGTGATACAACGGCTGCATTTCGCATAGTAATGACTATACATTTCAATGGACATAAATGACTAGCCAGTCATTCGGCCCGTTGGGCCTAATTGAGGACAATCAGAGATTAAAACTTTAAACACCATCTTTTGATGTTTGTTTGGCTAGTTTATCTAATTTTTATTAACTAAGGAATCAGTGCAGCAATTATTGTACATAGAAAATACCAATGTGCTCATTCTCTATATATTGTTTCTAAATTAAATATAAAATTGGATTTTTCACTTTACCCCACACAAGTGTACAAATTCGTAAACCATACTATACCGTAAATCAAAAATCTAGAAATGAAATCAATTTTTAGAAACAGTGCTCGACCATAACCTTTTCTTTATAGTTAAATTTTTTAGCGTATATGTATATTTAAAAAAGCAAATTGCAGTGTAGATGCTTGCAGTTGCAAGGTGTTTGAAGAATACAGTGGTTTTTGTTGTTAACATTTTAAAAAATCAACACTAAATAAGAAGCATTACAATTCTAATCCTATGATGGTTTTTTTTTACATTTGCATACAATAGCTCGAGGCGCTAAATTCCACCTGGTTTCTTGCATGGCAGCTAAGAAGGCACAGCTGTCATTGAAGCATCATGCCATTACTTGCGCCACACTTTCCAACTTGAGCACATCAAAATTCTGTCTAATTGGATTTTGCCGGTGTTGACACCACCGAGCTTATCACAGCACTGAATGAGGCACACTGTTTTTGTCTGCTTTGAAAACGTGTGGCAAACCATTACGGGATTTTTACTCATCTTAATGTACATTTGTTAATTCATGATGATGTATTATTAGAATTCTTAAAAGTAATATTCGTTTATACACAAAAATATCGACAAGATGGAAATGAGTGTAGTAAGCGTGGTAAGTGTGCAGTTGATGGTGGTAGTTGGAATAGCAGCAGCTTTGCTGTTGTATTTGATGAGGTTTCGTCGTACCAATTGTGTGGAAGTTGGACATAAGGCTGTTCTAGTCACAGATTGTGATGGAGCTGCTGGAAGACTTGCGGCATATCGTTTGCATGGTCTTGGTTTTCGTGTGTTTGCTGCATGCACAGACCAAGACGGTTCTTCTGCATCTGAACTGAGGGTAGTATCTGCAACTTGCGGAAGACTGCACGTGCTACATTTGGATCCTAGCAAACCTGAAACTATAACAGCCGCTGTGGACGAAGTGGAAAAGAATCTTTCCACTGATGAAAATGGTAAGAATAACCACTTTTTATGCGAACCTTTTTAGTGCTTGTTTGTGCATAGTTATGTCAGTTTTCACAATTAAAGTTTAATTAAACTTTTAACAAACTAAAGTATTGGGCTGTTTTACAATTCCATCTGTTCTTCAGGGTTGAAATCTCTGCCAAAAAGGGCGTTTTTTTTTCTTGAGCTCCAAAAGAAAGCAAATTCAGTGCAAATAGACTTGTTTTGAAGAATGTTTTGTTGAAACATGCTGGTTCTCGGTGCAAAAAGAACGTTTACAATCAATTCGTTACAAAACGTAGCAAATTCAGTGCAAATAACTTGTTTTGAAAAGCTTTAAAGAAATGTTTTATACATTTTGTTTTACAAATTAAATTTTTGTCAGTATTGTATGACATTTTTCATGCCCGTCCGTGTATGCTTTTTGGTTGAATTAGGTAGGTGCAGTACTTAGAGTTTAACGAGTTATTTGGCCCTCAGACTTCATTGAAATTAGGAAATACAGAAATTATGATGAGTGAGAATGATGAATATGGAATAAAGCTTTATGATGCAGAAGGAACGGGAGTACTCCGAGAAAACCTGCCCCTGTAATGTCAGGTGGTGGTTTCTGGTTGATATTATACTTGAATGTTTCAATACATATTATTTATTAATTTACTTTTTCTCCAGTGTAATATTTAGTTGTAAAATTAATATTTTATGAACTTGTGTAAGATAATTTTTAGCCAAGTAATATTTAATCCAAAAAACATATTTTGTAAAGGACACACATTATGGTATATTGTTATACGTGCATATACATGTATGTTATACACATACAGTATATCTATACATTCCCTACCTATACTATACCTACCATATATACAGTATAAATTTCGCAGGACCGTTTTCTGGCAGTACACAATGGTACAGAGTGTTCCCTAAAGAATTCCAAGTGTATAGTTAGTTATAGGTATAACAAATTTCAAATTATTTAAAAGACTTTTGTTTATTCATGTTCTACATTGTTAGTTTTTGTAAGTTATTTTGATGCTTGAGGATTGTAAAAAAATAAATAATAATAATAATAATAATTATTGTTGTCTGATGACAACTTCCACTAATAACTTCAATTGTCTAGACTGTTGACTTTCAAACAGAAAGTTAATAGAAAAAGGGTAAATTATAGTTGATTATGGTTACTCGCAAAGTCTAGCTTACGATTTGTTTTGTCCAGTCGAGTCAACCGTCTCGACAGACAGACAGACAGTTTGTTTGTTTGTTTGTTTTTAATTCTCAATGAACATTTTGCAGTTCTATTGCACGTTGCAAGGAACTTTGTTTAAAACCAACAAAAACCGTTCGCCTGAATGACTTTTCCTGACGTTCCTATACAAATTCGGAATCGAAAAAAAAAACAACCTAAATTCCCAACCTCCCTAGCACGATTACTATTATATATATATATTTTTTTTGCACTCATCACAGTGAGCTTTCTTATTTTTGTCTCGCTCGCAGACGACCATGCGAGGGAAAAGGAAACGTGAGCGACGAGAAATGATAAACCGAGATTAGTGCGAGACATCTTAATTATGATAACATTAATTTTCGCGCAGCATCCACCTCGCCTTCATGAAATGAATAGAAAAGAAAAAAGGAACAAAATAAATCTATTTTTTTTTCTACCGCTTCTACTTTTCGGTCTTAATTCAACCAGGTCCACCACCATCGTCAAAAAATGTTTTTGTTTGTTTGTTCTTTTTCTTGCACGTCATAATTTTGCATCGAGTCTCCACCACCGAACAAAACGTCCCCACCACCACCACCACCGTCGTCGTCGTCGTCATCTCCACCTCCCTGAGAAACGCCCTCTGAATAGGTCACCGCCGGAATGCACTTAGGATTTGTTTATCGCACGAAAATTCGAGATAAAAAAAGTAGAAAAAGAGACGAAGAAGAAGAAGAAAGAGGACGAGGAGAAGGAAAAGGCGGCCGATAAAGAGCCGGATAAGATAATGAAAATGGATTGGTGGTGGGTTTTCTCCTCCACAGTTTCACTTGGTGTAATCTCATCCTCTGATGAAATATGGCTGGTGTCTCCGCTGACCAGATAGCGGGATACTTCACTTTTTCCCTCGCTCCTGTCGGCCTCGCAAAACTGTTCTGCATCACCAACACTGCTGATGCTAGTGGTAATGGCGAGCGCCATTATCCCATCGGAGGGGTTATCGCTTTAACAAAACTTTAAGATGAGGTAAGGGTAAACAATCCTCCCCCGCCCCCTCTTTCACCCCCCAAAAAATCCTTCCCCAACTTTTACTCATCCCGTGAAATTGATTCTATACAGCTCAACAAGTGACTTCGTCCGAAACCGGGACTTGGATTCGATTCACTTTGAAGATTCGTATAACAGCAATTCTCTAATACTTCGTGTATCGAAAAGTCGATACTGTATTCGGTTTATATTGAATTTATTGTTTATAGCACAATCTTAGTTTAAATCATACACTAGTCTCCAGAATACACAAAGAGAAATGAAAATAGCAAAGTTGCACCGAAGTCAAAGTTTCTGATCCGTATTTGTCTTTTATTCTATTGCAATACAGCGTAATATTTCGGTTCGTTCGGACCGGGTAATAAGTAACTGAAATGCTCATCTGATATTTGAAATATTTTTTTTTTTTTCTACTGTGAATTCATTTGACGAACGTCCAGTCACGTTAGCATCACTCGCTGTACAACCGTCCATCTCTAATGAGACACATTCTTTATATAACATATAAAGAAAACGTGAGAAAATTATTACCAGTTTCAAAACAACTACTAGTATAACAGGAGGAAATGTTTGCAATTGGCTTTCAGTGTAACCACTGATTTAAAACTATCGTACTATAAAAAAAACTGAAACAATTTCCTATGGTCTAAAGCAAAGCAACCCCTATTGCGACTAGAAGTTTAGAATTGCACGTATAAATATAATTTTTTTTTTAAAAAAAACCATGGGTTCGATTTTGGGATTTTTTTACTGGTCCACTCCAATGAAGAAAGAGAGAGAAGTGTTTGATAAAGATCTACCGGGTGGGTCTAGTGCTTTTCTACAATCAATAACCGAGCGGCTCGTAATTCAAAACCACCACGGTTAATAATAAATTTAAGCGTTGAAAAGAGACGTGGCTAGGCAAAGAAAAAATATATAAAGGGTTGAGGAAAAAGAGGGGAAGACGAAGAAGTGCACGAGAAACAGCAAAGTCATGTTTTTAAGCTGCAACAACTTAGCTCGCACAATTTATGTCCACCACCACAACCACACGACGAGCAAAACCAGTTAAGCTTACACGTCCGGCATTTCAAAGCAACCCCCAAAACAAAATCTTGTTCCTTAATAGTCACTTGAAGAAACAGTTAAAAGAAGAAGAAAAAAAATTAATAAAGAAGACTCTTCCATTATCGTGACAAAACAAAAAAGGAATTCAACAAAATAACTTTTGCGAGTGCGTTCCAGTCAACTTTAAAAGCATAAGAAACAGCCGTTTACATCACAGAATAGTTTCGCACCACTCTTATAATGTCCTAAACTGAAACCAAGTTTACTTACGACTACGAGTAACTTACTTTTAAGCCAAACTTCCATATAAAGATAAAGAAGGTATATCCAAAACGTGTCAACCCTACAACTCGTTAAACAGCGAACCACTTCAAAATCAATGAACAAAAAAAAAATCAAAGTCAAAGGCAATTGTAGATCAAAACATATCAACGTAGGTCAAGAAATGTCATATTTGACAATACAGAAGAACCTGATAATATCTTCTCAACCGTGCTTGTACAGGTCGATTTTATTTTATCACGTTGACCCTTGATTTAGAAATTCGCGACACCAAACCCAACATAAAAAAAAAAAACCATGTCCGATGATAAACCATCTCCATCAGCGTCACATTTGGACTCGTAATGGATCTTCCAGTCGGTTAGAAGAAAAAGTCCACAAAGAACAAGAATGAGAAGTAACAAGCAGAAGACGAAGGAAAAAAAAGATAAGCAGCGCCACCTGCGGACAGCCGTTGTGCAATTAGCTTGTGGTAAAATGATAATGGCGTCGTTTGATTTATATTCCTTGTCAATCGTTTTCACGAGTATTTCCACCGCTAAACAACTTCTCCCATAGTCAAAAAGAAGATGAACCAATGAGCAAATGGGCCCTTAAGCAAACACACACAGAAACACACACACTCCCACCAACCCCGAAGAGCGTCCTCTTCCCTCTCGATTTTTTTCTTTGCCCCTCTCTCACCGGGGTGGAAATGATAAGGATGTCACTAAGCAAATTGCACCTCTCAAAGTAATCATCCATTTACAAACGCAACACCTTAAGTGTTTGCGACCCGTTGCACGAGTCCTGTCCCCCTCCTCCGAGTTGAACCAGAACAAACCCCTCCCGAAAAGACAAGCCTCGCCCAAACAAACCAACGAGACAGGAATGACAATCATTTCCCATGACCATGAACAAACTTTTCTAACAACTTGTCGCGCTGATTTCTTAATGTTCGTGCCAATTCCTTTTAACAACAATAACAATAATAATAAAACTTGTCAATTAGAAAAAATAATAATAAAATATTTCCTCGACTGCTTACATTCATTATATTCCATGCTCTAACCATTATAGTAAAATATTGACATAAAAATTATTTTGTATCATATTGATATAACGTAGGCATTTTAAAATGAAAAGTAACTTTACGTTCTTTTATGTCGTGTATTCCAAATCTTGTTAATAGATTGATTCCATCTTTAACCATTGGGCATGCAGTGTTGATAGGAAATATCAATAAAATTAATTTCAAAAGTAAAACAAAAATTTTACTTTCAATTCAAAATTGCTTTTTCATGCGAAAATTAAAATTGGTATGCTATACTATATACGCAAATCAATAGTTAAATTGATTGAATCAAATCAAATCATATTATATCGTATTGTAGGAATAAGGTGATTCATTAGTTGGGAAACCAAACCTAATAAGAATAGTAACCAAGAAACCAAGCCTAAAGATTTTTTTTTAAGTTACTCACGTTTGTCATTTGTTATGTGACAATAAAGATATGAGGTTCGTACAATACAAACAAACATACTACATAAAACGAACCAAATACTGTACTGTACATCCCTACGTTAACCTGGAATTCCACTTTAGAATCACCGTCAAATATCATCGTTTAACTTAACCTAGGCTAGAATCTATAAATGTCATATATCAAACAATTCACACCCTAAACGACTTAAAAACGACAAGACTCTTCGTATTTCGAAATTTTTTTCATCTTGATTTAAAAATGAATCGGAAGTTAACGGCCTGTAAACGCGTTGTGTTTTCGTCGAGACATGGTATCTTATTAACCTGTCCAGTTGGTACATCGTCTCTAAAATAGGTTCCATCACAGGTGACGAAGACGGGTTGTTATTGGGGGCGTCTTCACTCGAGACAAGACAGACACACAGACACGCTCGCGCCTCCTTCCTTTCGCATCACGTGACGTCCCCATCCATCACCCTTGGCACGCGTCTCCTTTTTCCCCCACTTTCTCTCTCTCCATCTCTCTACCATATTTTTTACGTCTTTCCACCCCCGCTTAATAGAAAGAGAAAGCGAGAAGAAACAAAAAAATATATAAGTACACACGTGAGAAAAAAAATCGTTCGATTGACGACGACGATGAGCTTTGTTAATTTCAGAAACTTCTGTCACACCAGCGATGCGTTTCCTTCCTGATCCGAAGTGATTTATTTGCTGCCGCTTCGATCCCCCAATATATAGCGACAGCTATGGTTCGCAAACTGCGACACAGAGACAAGTGAACAGCAAGAAGAAGAAAAAAGGGAAAGGAGGGGGAGGGGAAAAGATCAGAAATTTTCCTTTCTCTACTACGTTTCTCCAAAAAACGTATCTTCAACAAGGGAGAACAATCTTCTCCGTTTTCTTCTTCTGTTAGTGCACCACTAACTACAGTACTGCTACTTTCCCCCCTCGTGGGGGCAACCCCCTCAAAGTTGGCGGGTTGCTGCCCCAGGCCACCGACGACTCGTGGAAGAATGAAAGAGCGACCCTTCAACGTGCTCCGGGCCCGATCCATAAGCACGCTCTAATTGGCTCTAATGAATTGACTTCTGGCAAATTCCACCATCATCGTCGTCGTCATCAACATCATCATCGCCACCTGCTGCTGTGTGCAAACTCTTCTCTCGCTGGCTCTCTTTCTCTTCCATCTCACCCCCCCCCTTCTCGCGTTCTCGCTTTCACGTCCCTAACCCACCTACGAATTCGTTCCCCGGTTGTTACCATCGTCGAAACATTTATATAACACCTGATTTTTGCATTTTTTGACAAAACAAAAACAAAAAATAACCATTAATTGTTTATCAAGATGAAACTCGGCTATTTTTAAAGTGAAACGCATATTTGTAACACCTTTAATATAACAGTATACTGTACTTATCGTGTGTCATATTTTCTGACGTCAAGTCTATTGCAATAAAAGACTAGACGAGTAGAGATAATCAATACACTATCAAGAGTAGTTGTGAAGCAGTGAAGCCTATGGCGACGAAATCTATCGCAACCTTACTAATCTTTAAGCCCATTTTACGCGTCCAACTTTTTCGTTCCAATTCCATCTGTTCTGTTTTCTGACGTCATACACACGCCCGAGCGCGTTTTTGTGTCAAACAACGAAACACAACAAAAGCACTGAAACGCGCCTCGATGTAGGTATGACGTCAGAAAAACAGTTGGAATCGATGGAATTAAATTGAAAAACTTTGACGGGTAAAAGAGGATTCACTTTCCACCGTATTTATCACCTGTTCACACTTAAAATTCGCAATTTATTTATATTAATATAAAAGATCAAACAAAGCTAACGAGGAGTGACACGTGCATAGTGTGGCGGCTGTAACGATGAAATAAACCGACATGAGACAAATTCGATCATTTTCCTACTTCGTCGTTAATATTCGTGACGAAAAGAATGGAAACGACAACATAACAAGATTCAACTGAAAAGATGATGGGGAATACGTGACTAATAGGAAATGAAAAAAAATGGGGGGAGTAGGGTTCGTCATCATCTCCTACATTTTTTTTTCTTGTTGGGAATACGTGCTTATTCCACTCAATAAGAGCGCCTTAAATTCGATGTATCGGATCTGACGTTAATATGTTGAACTTTCAGTACGGGTATCGATGAAATAACGAACGTTAACGTTAGCTAGGTCCTCGCATCGTCCGTGCTAACCATTGTGTGTACCGGTACGTGTAAATTAATCGAGTGTCCCCTATTCTCGGGGTTTCGGATCGATAGACAATATCTCCTTTTATTGTCGATTAAAATTACTTGTTTACAAAAGAAAAGTAAAAGGTGTGGGCTCGCAGAAGAAAAAGAGCTAGGGGGTTGATGACGCAACGCCCACAGGAGGCGGGAAAAGGGATTTAAAAGAAAAGAACCGGGATAAAAGGGTGGGGGAGGGGGTTGGATAAAGCGTCTCGTTGGTTCGAAAAGAGACTGACACCGATAAGAGGCTCGCTCCGTCAGGCCATGTGTCTCCTATTTATCACCATCAGCGAGTTGAATGGGAGGCGCGCCGATAGAAACCGCAACCCTTTCGCACCAAAAAGCGACTGCGAAGATCGCATCGGCACAGGCTGACGATGAAATATGGCGCACCAGCATAAAACAATCCCAAAGCCTTAAACCAAACCCCCAACCAACCCCCCTCTCTTCTCTTTCTACCCCTTTTCAAAAAAAAAAAAAGTAAAAAACAAAAAATTCAACAACAACTACTAGCATAGCAGCAACGACGACGAGTCCTTCCTTCTCAGATAATGGGATTTAATTAACCCGATGCGCGCCGATAAGTGTTTTGTTTATTGACACGCCGAGTTGTCTTCTTTCTCTTGGCAGATAAAGTGTAACGATCTAACCTCAGGAACGGCGGCGACATGCTCCAACAAGTCAAAAATGCGCGCGCCAAAGCGATTTGTCAGTCGAGTGCGCTGACGCCGACATCGCCCGTTACAAGCTCCAACGTTCATCATTCACACCGACCGGACAATAGGGTTGACTTCTACTACTAGCTCCACTACAGACGACAGACAGACTACGTGTACTAGCGCAACACACATACATCCTCCCCCTACGACGACGGCGACATCTTGATTAGAAAACGAGCGCGACAAGGCCCCTTGGCACGCTTCGGACCCCCGCTAAGGGTAATTTCCAACCCGACGACACGACGACCCTCCGAAACCGCTAAGGATAAGAGATACTACTACTACAGCTACTGTCGCTATTACTAGCGAATCATAATGCCACCACCACCACCACCACCACCTACGACTTGACTAAACTGGACCAAGAGTATCGTCATCGTCCCGTTCCGGGCCTGTTCCTCCTATCTTCTCGACTTCTTTTCTTTTATAACTTGGTGACAGGCAATGGCCAACGCCGCTACGACATCTACTCGATTGGATTGTTCTCGAGAACCGTGTTGTTGGTTGCCAAACGACCCGATGAGCACCCCAACAACGACAACAAAGCTTACTCCTCCTTTCGTGCAGATATCGAAATGAGACACAAAAAAAAACTACTTTACTTTTCTCTGTAACTACTTTATGGAAAAGAAATCAATTTTCCAATTCGAATCTTGCAACTAGCGACAACTTTAAGTCACTTTGCTGCATCACATCCTGGTTATTTATGCATTTTAACAACTCAGTGGCAAAAAACTTACAGTAGTATACACTACATCCGGGTCATTATTAATGTTTAAGTTATTGTAAAATACAAACCTGACCAAGTATAGATTAGTATCGATTAATTATAAACGCATGCACGTGACCTAACTTGTACAATTTTTCTTTTTAAGTTCAACTCCTAGGAATGATGCATTGGAAAATATAGGCGACATTAAACATAAACGTATGAAAAGTATTATAATAAAAATTTTAATAATTACAATACAAAAAAACTCCACGAAATTTTTTGATAATCCAATTTGCGTCATAAAATTTTAGTTTCAAGTCTTTGACACTTAGTTTCACACCTAACGTAAAACGTTTTCATTTAATGACACACGTCAAACAAACATGAAAAAAAAAACCCAACAATATTCATCGCCAAAATAAATTCACAATCGTTTATGTCTATTCGATATGAATGATTTTAGTTCGTTAACGAAACAATTCCATCATCCAATTAAAATAGAGAAAAGTAATTCCATCAGCTGAAGCAGGTGACAAGGTAGCGAGGAGGAGAGAAAAAAACGAGCTATAAATTTAGCGAAGGCAAAGAAGAACAAATTCTCAATTAGCCCACGCCTAGTTAATCCAATCAGTCGTAATTCATTATTCGCATTATCTGATAACGTGTAAACAATGAACACACGTAAAAGGAAACGAGAAAAAAAAATTAAGACACCTTTAAACACACTCTCCTTCGTTCGAAGCCATTAATGTCAAGAAATTTGTCGTTCGAACGCACCGACAATATCCCAAAAAAAAAGCAACAGCTGCTTTTCCTATTGTAACTGCAAACTCTTGTCGTTGATTATTTTTTCTTTATATATTATATATATTTATTTATTTATATACATACGTACATACATACTTATGTCATCCTTTCCCTATCCTCCTTAACGGGAAGGTTGGTTGTTTTACAAGGAAGGTGTGACCGTCACACCTTTAAGCTTAATACCAACCTATCAATTTATGTGTGAGTCAGGTACGATCGTATGCTGATCACACGGCGGCACTTGAGTGTCTCATTATGTATGTATATGGTTATATATGAGTGTATGTTTATGTGTATATTTATTTATTTATTTATACATATAAACATAGAAATGGGAGGTTAAATTGGTATCTTGTAGAACTGCTTAACAAGGGGTGTTGTAGACGTCCTAAAAAAGTCTACCGAAAAAGAAAAAATCAATAGAGACGAAGAGTTTGTGAGAGGGCTGAGGGGGGATAAGAAAAAAAGGGAGTAAAAAAAAAGCAATGAGTTAACTTTTTGTCTTTTCCCCTGTCTCATTCTAAGCTGTTTTTTTTTCTTCTTCTTTTCTCACTATTGTGAGTAATTATTAAGGCTTTCTTTTATTTGCTTTTTTGTTTTACTAATTGAAACTTTAATTGAGAGAAGGCTGCGGGCGAGGAAATAAAATTTCTTCTCTTGTCTAGAATGACTGACTCAATGACGACAACCACTATAATTTCCACAACACATAAAAAAAAAACCTAACTTCTATTTTTTTTTCATTTTAAGAAAAAACTATTAAAAATAGGTATAAATTAATTTACAAAACTTTTCATAATCTTTAAATCAAAGAGTTAAAAAAAAAAGAGCATATTTTCTAACCTGGGCCTCAGGGGCTCATAACTCGTATGAGCGATAGTTCGATCATTGAGGATCCGCGTCTTGTTGACCAACAACCATAGTGTATATTAGCAACTGATTATGAATATCAAATTTTTCATAAAATATATTTTTCCGTTTAAAGCGAAATATCCGATCTTAAAATACGCACGCACAGTATGTGAATAAAATTTACAATTCCCTACCCTGAATATTATTTATTTTTTTTATATATAATTTAACCATGGTGGTCAACAAGACAAAGTACAAAAAAAACAAAGAAAATATTCAATCAGTACAATTGATGTGCTGGAAAAGCGAAACTGCAAAAAATCTTATAGATTTTCGGATTCCAGTTGGAATGGATGGTGTATTTTCGAAAAACAGATAAGCAAAAAAACGTAAGTGAATGTTCGCATTAGGCCTGTTTGTGACTATATACAGGTATAATGTACACATGTGTATATTCTATATATACATGCACATTAAACTGCATTTATATAGAGTTCCTTATCTTTGGAGTCGATACAAAACCGCATCACTACACAAGCACCTAAAGATCTTCGATTTTCGGCCGCGCATGCGTCTTTTTCATACTACTGTAGGTGTTGACGTTTCATCACTTAGTTCTTTTGGATAAAAAAAAAAGAAGCAAAAAAAAAAGGTGGGCCTCCGACGATGTGGGAACGATTCGATTTTATGAGAAACATTATCCCTTCCCGTTGCCCGACATCAAGATAGTGTGGGTGCAAGGAGGGGTTTTTCCCCTTTTGTCTCTTTGATAAAAATGGCACCAAGTGTTATCACCACCTCTTTTTCCATCTCAACCCTCTCTTTCTCTCTCGCTCTCTCTCTCTCTTTAGCAACTCCGCCGGAAATGACGTTCGAAAAAGATCGGAGTGGTAACACTTTTTTTTTCCCTCCCCCTTTTCCTCAAGACAACTGGCGACCGATGGAAATTCTATCACACCTCCAAAACCTCGAGCACGATTTCGAAACCCCGTGTCAACCTCAAGGCTCAAAATCGGAAGATTTGTAAACGGAGAAACAAATTCAGCATCTTAAACTATTCGAATCTACATTACCTTATATTATTAATACGTAACGATATTATCACCAAGTTATTAAACCAGTCATTGTCGTTGGCTAGTTTATGGTTGGCTGGATTAATGATTTCATCTCGAGATCAACAAAACATTTGCAACATATTTTCAAAATATTTCATAATAATTAACGAAAGAAAAGATGCTCTTGACTACACGAGAATCATTCGATAATACTTAAAAAATATTGTAACTTAACCACATTAAATTTTCAAACTGCACTGTAACAGTATGTGTATTTCAATTTCGATTCTTCTCCGAGGTAATCTCCAACTTTGTTTCGAGTCTAAATCTTTACGGTCAACTTTAGAAGTGACAAGTAATTTCTTGGGGGGAGGGGAGGCGGGGTGAGTTGCTTAGGCCGAGATACACTAACTTTTTACACCAACTCGAATCCCTATCCAAGAAACAACCTCCCCCCCTTCTTTTTTTTGTCTGTCGCTTATCATCACGTCCCACCCACACGAATGAGCGACGACGACGCAACACGTTTTCTTGAAACTGAATTCGTCGAGTTCTTCTCGTGTTCGTTAAGACCCTCACTCACGCTTTCTTTTTGGAAAAGTAACTTTTCATTGTAAAAATCACTCGACTATTTTTTCCCTTTCCCTCTCTCTCTTTTTTTTCTCGCTCGGTGAAGGGTTGGTAGGCTCGGTTTCTTTTAGTCCGTTGCTCGTTACCAGGCGAAACTCAAGCGGAGCGGGGAATATCAATTTTTGCATAGCGTGAAACCCCCCCTACCCCTACCCTCCGCCACCGTACAGAGTATGATTTTTGCACTCGGCACGCGCGGTGCGTGATGAATGCTCCAAAAGCTGTGGCCGAGCACAATGGCCGCCGCAGATAAAAGTCCCTATACTACACTGTGCGAGAAGAAGAAGAAGTTTTCTCTCCATCCAACAAGAAGATGAAGAAGGAAGCGGCAATCGTAGCAAAAGCAAGCAACGAGCGTTACTACGGCTGATAAATGCAATAACACAAGCGCGCGAGCAACGTAGGAATATTACCCCCCTCACAAAAAAAACGAAATTTTTTTTTTCTCTTTTTGACTCAGTCGAGAAGCGACTACGACGAAGAAGAGAAGCAGAAGTACTAGTAGAAGTAAAAGAAGAAGAAGAAAACTCAGCGGCGGGGGCCATCTTGATAAAAGCGACTTATTAAGGCCGAGGCATATTAATCCTAACGTCCGCGATCGGAAGCGATAAAGCGGCAGGCATTTACATTTGAAATCCATTTGGCAGCGGGCGATAACGGCGTGGAAAAATGACGATAGCCGGCCGGGGCCCGATGAGGAGATAAGGGCCCCCGCCCCCACCCCCTCGCAGCGAGGCAATCTTGGCATTGCACACCCGGCGCGCGAGGCCCAATCAGCCCTTTTAATCAGGCAAAAACTCTCCTCCTCCACCCTCCTCGACGTTTTCGTCAGTAAGAGGTGCCTCCCCCCCCCTCACCAACACCACCACCACCACCACTACTACTACGTACTGCCACCACTAGTAGTAGTAGTACCAGTAGTACTAGTCTAGCTACATACATAGTACCTTATCGGAGGCTGCCAGCAGCTCTTCTCTTCTCTTCTCAGTCCCCCCGAAAACGTCCCGAACCGTTCCTCGGGCGCTGCCGATTCACTCGCCGGCTAATCATGCGTGATTATCGCTCGCCTGCAGATTGGAGGCCTGATGGGGGTGGGCGATATCTTAATTCCCAACCCTTAATAACGCCCGGCTACGCTCCTCCGCGACAGCCCCTCGTTGCCTCCTCCTCTTTCTTCTTCTCTTCCTATTTCACACATTCGTACACACTCTTCTTCATTCTCCTCTCACCACACCGCAGACTCACACTTGCTTCATCATCATCATCATCATCATCATCATCTCTCTTTTTACTTCCTCACTTTCTCCCATAACCCACACTCTCTTCTCTTCCCTTTCGCCTTGGCTCTATCGCTCTTCTTTGCATATTCTTCTTTAACCAAAAAAATGCAAAAGAAGAAGACGAAAAAAAAAAAGATCAGCAGAAGAAAAAAAAGTCATCTTTCTAACTCATGTCGTGTTCTAACCCAAGTTGTTGCGGCTGATCGGAAATGAGACGAGGGTATAAAGTTTGTACCCTACGAGTTTTTTTTCCCGAAAAAAAAATTATTAAAAAAAATCACCCACAACCGCAGGTAAAAGTTTCCTTCCACCACCTCCCACCGACTATCTCCGAGAATAGACATTGGAGTCGAAAATTTCCACGTTTCGGAATTCCTTTCCAAGATTTTGGACAACTTTTTCTCTTTCTCGTAGCCCCGGTTTAAAAAACAAATTCTCTTGAAACGCTAACTCTACTTATAAGGGGTGAAAAAGTTATACTCTTTCTAAAATTGAACAAAAGTCATCGGCATTAACTTTAATAGGAACTCTTAAATTTAAAACTAATCCAACATGTCGAGAAATAGTGGAATCGATTATACCTACTACTTTAAACGACGAAAGCTAACGACGTTTTTTGTTGATACAAAAAATATATAAATAAATAAATTAACACGACCATAAATCAATTCGACTACTGTGATATGACTCACGAACTAAACCAACACACCATTTGAATGTGAGAAGTTGTCATCCTTGAAAATCCAATAATGTACTAATAGTGTGACCTACATCACATGCACACAAAAAATCGTTTAAAATTGTATCGTGACCAAATTCACAACTAAAACAATGTATGTAACCCCCCCAAAAAATACAATAAAATAACTAAGAGCTACGTGAATTTTTAACGTCTCCAATATTGCCATCTACATTCATTGATGGATGAACAAAAATGTGTCAACCAACAACTAAGTTCAGCTTTTGGTTTCAACGTTAACGATGTCAAGTGCTCTCAACGTGAAAAAAAAAGATTTTTGCTGCTACACCCTGTACAGCTGTACCCATTCTTCCGAGGCCTTTCCCTAATTCCAATGGACAATTAAGCGATTTCAATCTTGAACGGACGTAAGATAAAGTGCAAAGAGTACCAACTCCGTATCTTGGGAATCAGGAGCAGCGGAGTAAAACAAACCAGTTCATCCCACCTTGGCATAAATTGCACTTAAACCATCCCCGTCCAATTTTTTTGTTTACCTTAACCAATCTCGCTAAAGAATCAACAACAATAAAAATACTGTATAAAAAAAAAACAAAAAGAAAACGGATCCCACGACTTGAAAGACTGACCCTTAATCAAAAAAAAACAAAAAAAAAACCACGTGTGTGTGTGTGTGTGTGTGTGTGGGTGTCTCTCTCCCCCGGAGGTGAACGAGGAGGGGGAAAAGGGTTGGCAATGGATGTTACGAGAGCAGTAGTAGTAGTAATAGTGAAAGAGATAATGTCCCGATCAGATAACCGTTGCTACACTATATGATCCCACCTGCCATTGTGTGCACGACGCCACCTCCCGCCTGATGTTATCTCAGCTGCCCACCGCGTATTGTTTACCTGTCCTTGCCATTTCACTCCTCCTCTTTACCGGGACCAATGACGCCTCCATGAATAGGGTAGGGTGGCCTTTCCCCTTTCTTCTCAACAAACCCATTCGACCCCCTCCCCCGTCATTTTTTTCCGAAATTGTCACTACATCGTCTATACCGACTACGATTAAGTCGGGCTATATAAAAACAAATCTCGTCATCACCTAAATACTAACATTGTGACAGTTCTGTACAACAAAATCAAACGACTAAACAACAAATTTCACATCAAACATCACGAGCTCACTTAAAATAAACGTGCGAACGATCAAAATGCCATCGAAGTACAGCACTTGTATAATTATAGTGATCAATTAATGACATAGTATATATCGTATGTAACCAACATAGGCAGTGCTGTATTGTTATTTTAACAGATATCACAAAACAAGGATACCTGTTAAAGGACGATCCATTTCATGGGCTCTATCACAGATATCAATTTCTTAGATCACTGTAAACAAGATCAATACTAACACATCACACAAAGTAATAAAATGAATATCTGTCGTGGTTATTTTATGACTCATAAAATAACCTTATTTCTATATGGTTAACCCAGTCATAAGCCATAAAATAGTGCAGTTGTTAATGCATTATCACTGAGTTCGATTTCACCTTTTTTCTTTCAGTACCGGTACGGTATTATATCTTTTAAACCGCAGGATCGATTCGTTTACTTTCTAATAATAACTAACCGTCAAGTTGGAATGCTTAGCAATCAATCCACGTGTCTAACCAAACTTTGTCAATGTAGTTTTAAAATGAATAATTGTCACAGGTATTTAAATAAAAATAAAACCCCTAGCTGAACAACCCAGTTGTCAAAACACGTTACCACGGCGTTCAATTTTGTTCCGTACAATAATACCATTGTTTCATGAAACTGTCTCCCCATAAGCTAAATTTCACCTGTAATAATGTTTATCGTTATGTCTGCACTATAAAAATTGCTTGTATAATCACGTTTTACACGGTCATCGATGACCATTTCGTTCTTTATTAATCCCGTCCGGGGCGTATAATTTTAAAAATAAAAAATACACGACAGTATCAATCCAATAACTAACGGTCAAGTTGGGGCTCTCTTCGCAAATAATAAGCGTGTTTGAACCATACTTTTGGGTTCACCCCTCTCTTTCGTCCTCCTGCCCCTCCCCCTGCTGTGGCCGTGGTACTTCATTAACACCCTTCGCTCGCAAGAGCGAGCCGTCGCGTGTCGCACTCCTTCGAGCTTCCTGTGTATTTCTAGGTTCTCTCTCTTGCCTGCGGGGGTGGTAATGGTGACGATAGTACAACAGCGCAATGGTAGCGATGATAGCACTTCCACGCAAGAAGAAGCCCTTCTCTCTCGCGCGCGAAGAAGGTCCACGAGTCCCTCTGTTCGTCGAGGGGTCAACGCGAGTCCACATATCACGCCAATGGCCCTCGGGGCAAAGGTCAAATCACGACCACGGTGGGAGCATTTCGTTCCCCCTCGTCGTTTTCGACTGAGGAACGCGGCGGTAGCGACTGGCTCTTATCATCGTCCTAGCCATACATATATAGTTCTAGTACTGTACTGCACTACTGTTCGGACACAACAAACAACCACTCGATTCACTGCCCTCACGAGTTGGAGAGTAACATCACTACCAGTGATGCTGATGATGATTCCAACGCGATTGGGTTTCGAATTTTAATAGCAACTGCATCGCCTACGGACAGGTGTTTGGACCTTAGTGGCCACGGTCCAAATGGTCCGAATAACTTGCATCGAGTTAATGAAACTGCAATAATCATTTTCCACTGTTCCCCCGTTTGTACTCTATCTACAATAAAGAAAACTCGAGTCCACTAACTGTTGAACAACAATAAAAACAAACAAACAAAAAACTGATTGGAAAGTTAAGAGTTTGAACTAGAAATGGCGTCAAGTTTCGCATCCTATTAAAAATTCTAGTCAACGCGAACAATAACAACAAAAAAAAAAACCAGTGTAACACCAAATCAGTCCGTGATTGACGTATTCGTGGCAGTAGCAAATAATTAGTCGTCAATCAAAATTTCGAAAGTGGCATGCCATCATAAATTCAGTTTTCTAGAACAAAAAAATAAAATATCACCTAGTATTATTGGGTGACTAATTTTAATGAGCTCTTCTTAATGAGTATAATGGACCTTTCAACACGTCGGGCACTTTTGTGTTAAAAAACCTATTCTTGACGGAAAATGCAAGCATTTCAACTACCATACACAATGGCAACATACAATTGGTAAAGATGAAGAAGATCTAAGCAATTATTAAAGCAAAATGTAAAGGTTGAAAAGTAGTTAACATTGGGGAATCCTGTTGGAAGTGATGATGGATGCTGCGTGCCTCTTCGACGTCACTGATCGTTTTTTTATTCTAATTTTTTGTTTTTGTTTTGGCACCTCTTAATGTACGTGCTCACTTTTAAATTTGGGTTAACATCGTTATCGTATTACTGGAAAATGGAAACGCCGTCTCACTACTGCTCAAGGAAACCGTGCAAAGAAATAATACAAAGAGAAAAAAAAATGCAGAAACGACGACTCGACCGTGACCAAAAGCGCAACTCATTCTTCAACATCAGCAAAGAATTTCCACGAAAATATTTCTCACTTGGCCTTGTGTCACGAAACCTGCACGAATTTCATTCCTCGGGCATCTATCTCGCTATCTGACGTTGCCAAGACCAGGATGGTGGGGGGATGAAATCGAAATTAGAAATCCAACGTCTTCTAAGAAGTCTCATTCCCTAAGATCTGATAAGAAAACGCACAAGCTCAACCCGTTGCTGCCTTGCGTCTCTCTTCTCTCTTTTATACCACTTTTCCTCTCTCTCATTTCTGTCCTGCTCATTCCATCTCTTCTTCGTCATCATCAGATAAAACTGCAACCCCTTATCTGGCCTGGATCTACCGTTCCCAGTAGCCCATGCAGCTTTTGGCATCAAGATAGGCCTATCTATCTGCTGGTGCTGGTGGTGGTGGTGGTTGGTGCTGTTTTTTTATCAGCTTCTCCATCTCGACTCGCTATCAGCCTTTCGCAGTACTCATCCATCATCGGCCTATCTGGCCATCGAACGCTTCCTATCTGTCCATCTCTCCTTGGGCAAAGAACCAGTCTCGGCCAGTCAGCCAGCCAGCCCAACAGAACAAGCCAAACTCACCTGGCAACCAACAAACTTCCTCCCACCTCCGCCTACTGTTTCGCCTTCTTCGGCCCCCCCCCCCCTCTCCCCCAAATATCTGCGGGGGCGGAAGAAAGCTGTGCACACAACAAGGTGGACTTCCATTGCAACAACGACTGACCACCACACAATGACATTATCATCATCGTCAACAGAATCGACCTTCGTTCAATGCTGTGTAATTTCACTTCCTAATTTCCCATAAACATAATAAAAAAAAACCCTTAATGAGCGGACGGAGTTCATTAAGGTTAATTCCTTGTGCGAACTTCTTTAAGCGAAGACATCCTGTTTCCTCACCTCAAACAAAAATGACGTTGTCGTTGCGGCAAAATAAAGACTTGAGCGTTGATAACTACCGCATGAAACGCTTAACCAACATGGTTAAATGTGAAAGTGATTTATATAACTATTTCCACGTTACATTGTAGGCGCCTCGTCAAAACTGACTAGATAATGAAGATTTCAACAACATAATATCGTATATGTTTAATATGTTTATACAGTTTATTCGATAACGATTTCCATCCTACTCATTTCCACAAGTGTAAATAGTCATACTAAACAGTAATTTAAAAAAAAAATAACATTTCGGGAATTTTGTTTATAACTTTTTTATCTACCCCTTCGTGACGAACAAAGTAGGACTACAAAAATAAAAACAATAAGAATTACAATAGCGTGAATTAATTTGCAGCTGCAACCGAAAAAATTTTCCGTTTGATGACAATAGTAGTATAAACCACGTTAAAAAGGGAGTATTAGCAACACCAAATAAAGCTTCGTCCTCCACACAAAGGGGAGACGATAGATGATGAAGAGAAGAAAAAAACATTAGTGGAAGAAGATAAAAAGATAGAAGCAAAAGAAGCATTCTTCCTCGATTTCTATCTGTTTTTGTCCTCGTTTTTATCGTTATCTCCACAACGCAGCGGGGGAAATGATGCGGGCTGTTTTGATTAGATCTCATCCTACTGATTAGCCATAATAAATATACTATATATCCACCCTATATAAAAAGTTTTATATTTTAACTTCCCGATAGAATCGCTAAAGCTGATGATGTTACGTGCAGAACGTCGACTCTTAATATAAACTACAACACTTACTAATGTTCGATTTGATTACAAAATTCTATACACGATTATAATAAGTCGCTCGTACATTGAACTATTGAAGAACACGTTTTCATTAGCAAATCGTATATGGAAAAGTGACACTTAATTGAATGAACAACGTCAACTTCATTCACTCTCGGAAAATGAAAAGATAAATCTCAAAATAGCCAACACCTGCTTCCACTTTTCTCTGACATCCTTTTACATCGTCTTGTTCAGACCCAGACATCATCGAGCGTATAGACATTTCTACATAATGGGAATACTGATCAAACGAGAGAACTTTTTTATATCTACCCCACCGAAAAAACGGGTTACCAACAAGACAGAACTCGAGATTAAAATCTTCCTGCCACCATACTTTCACTTGTATACAGGGTCTCCCTGAGTCATAATCAAGAAGATCGTGTCGATACGGACTCGACCCACATACATAAATTTCATTCTCTCCTTGAATTTCAGTATAGTTAAACGTAATAATCAAACAAATTAAATTGAAATAAATTCCGACTTTAAATAATATACTGTATAAATAAAGCTCTTCCCAATAAGGAACTGGAAAGGTTTTGTTGAGTGACACCCTGTACAACTCCGGTGCGATTTTTTTTCCTTCCCCTGCAGATTAAATTAAACGGGTGTCCGTGTAAAAGGCCACCTGTTCCTCCACAATCGAGTTTTCGAGTCTCGGGAGAATAAGGGAGTGTAGTAGGGATAGGTGGGGGGAGGAGGGGGAAATAGTGCCATCACGTGACCTTGGCCGAGCGCGCAGATGCGGAAACGAGATTGTGCTCTCCGTCATCAACTCATCTGGTCGCGATTTTCAGAGTGACGTCACGAATGAGAACGGATCATCATCATCGGAAAAAAAGGACATACATACACGCAAGAGCCAACCGAGTCACATCAGCAAAAATTGAAGCTGCCAACGAGATTTGTACTTTATCTATCTACGATGATGATGATGAAAAGGGAAGAGTGAAAAAAAAAGCCTTCTAGTTGACTCAGGAAGAGACATCTTCTCACCAACGGGTGCGACAAGTGCGACGACTTTTCGAACTCAAAAGTCATGAGAGATACGATTAAAAAAAATTTAATACACTGTATGTATATATATTTATATTTCAAAATGATCTGCCCTCCCCATCCCCGATCGAAATTAAACAGCTTCGACTCTAAGCCTACAGGGTGAGAACTAGTCATAATGATTCAATCGTCCACGTGATGACGATAAATGGTTCGAAGTGAAATTTTTCTTGAACCGCTCCAAGAAACGATATAACGTTCTACCGTTTCAGCACAAATTGTCATGCAAGGTACAACTTTGACAGAGTCAGTTACATTGAATTAACAATAATAAAAACTCAAGCCAAAAATCAAAATTCGAACGCAGATCTAACCGAAGTACTGATCGAGCGGTGTATGTATGGTGTTTCAATCGCAATCATTGAGCCACAATCTTTTAATCGCGAATCGAGTATAAATATCATTATAATCGCGAATCGAATATAAATATAGTTATGTGTGGTAATAGGTTAGGTAAGTTAGATTAAGTTAGGCAAGGTTGAAAAGATTGGCGATTAAAAGATGATGGCCGAATGGATGCGGTCTAATGATTGCAAGTACACAAATCGATAGAGCACTGACTAGAAAACGTATCAACAACTACACAACACTTAAATCCTGCAAAAACGAACTTGAATTGTAAATTTCGTATATACAATCATCAGCCATATGATTGTATACTGTATATAAAACACAGTAAAGTAAGTACACTACGTATTGTAAACACATTAACTTGTAAGTTCATCAATTAAAACATCCTCAGCTTGACTTATATAATTTCAAGAAAGTACTACCGAAGCAAACTGAAATTTTTTTAGATTAAATGCCCGTTCCGCTTGTGGCGCTACTCGCTGGTATTGGGTTTAGAGGCAGGTTAGATTAGTTAAACAAAATTAATTTTTGACACGTTTAAAAGTCAATTTTGACTTTTAATTGTTTTGTAACAGGTTTTAATTAATTATACTCCTTCCCTTTGGCATGTTTTCATTACATTGTCCCTTTCGAACTCACACGAAATTAAATTATGTTTTTTTAATTACCGATTATTATTAATCACACATTTAAATTTAATACGTTTTTGTTTACTAACTTGACCTGCAAAACCAAGCGATTCAAAGTACAATCGAGTAGCGCCTCAAGCGGGACGGATATCTAATCCAAAAGTACCGCTAAGGATCCTAATGCAATTCGTTATTACCCAAGAAAGTTAATTCAATTCGAAAACAAAGCACACACTATTACAAGCTTATTAGTACGGGTATTTTACATCTACTATATTTTATAGGTGAAGTCTATCGTTTGGTTAGTATACTATAGACTTCCCGTTTACATGTTTACTTTAATAAACAGACTAAACTCTGCGCCTCGCTTTCAACCCCCCCCCCTCCGTTTCACAATTTTACTGCATTTTTGGCGTAAAACGAAGAGGTCGTAAGACTTTTTCTCTCTGCTCAATGGTCCAAAGTCTACCAAGGCGAGATAAGACATCTGGCAATGCAAACAATACCATTTCTCCTCCTCCTCCTTTCCTTCCTCCGCAAACGAAAAGATAGAAGAAGAAAAAACACACACACGGAGTAATGACAGTTAGGCCAAATAATACACACATAAAGATGAAATATGCAAATAGCCAACCGAGGCTATCGGCCGCCTCATCACGACTGCCAACTGCTGATAAGGCGGGACACCTCTTATTGCCCCAACGCCTTATCGAAAACTCGCATCTGCAAATCGCAACATGAAATATAGACAGCGAGGGATGGCGAGGGGATTAGGCTATAATCATCGCCCGGCCCCCTTCTTAGGCCAGCCACGATGCCCCTCACCCCACCCCCACCGTACCGAAGGCCCCGGGGCCACGCCGACCACCCAGCCAAATTCTTCATTGGGCCCTCGTGCACGTACAGGCCTACAACTGAACATATACTCTCCCCCCCCCCAAAAAAAACCACAATCCACAATAACCCTCTCATCGCTTTTTAACCCTCACATTTTTAATGCCTTTTATTTCGGTAAAATTAAAAAAACCGCGGCTCTCGTACTGGATTTAAGACTTTGGGGGTTAATTAAAAACAGGATTTTGGTTGAAATATTTAATGGAAGGTATTAGTGAAACAATTTTTTTCATTAAGAACAGTTAATGTTGTCGCCATTTGTTGTCGACTATAATGATACTAATACCAACAAAAAACAAGTTTAGAAAGAAACACCTTTTAAACGCAGAGGAATGATTATTATAATCACGTATCAAACGGCTATTGTTATCATTGCCAGTCGGACCCAAGACATTGTTTAATGTTTTATTTCCATCGTTTAATGTTATCAGCCGGCTCATGTTATCAAAAGCACTGGTTCCAAAGTGATCACAATAACCGAATTCCACTCTATCAATACATTTTTGCTCTTTTGGTCCTGATTTCTTAAAATTTTGATGATAAATACTATAAAAATTTCACGCCATTTCTTCACGTTCGATCGCTTTCGGGAATAACTGTGCAATCATCTTTGAACAAAAACTTGGGGACTATGTATCTACTTTACATCTTCAACGACCCAAGAAGATAAAAAAACAAACTGAACAACATAAACGGTTAAAAAAATAAAGGGGGGGGGTAAGAAAAAGTGCCGATTCTACTTCGATAAAAAGTAGAAGAAAAAAAAAGGTTTTAAAAAGCGATTGTGTATTGCGCATGAATTGAGCTCACGTTAAGGGCGAAGAATTATTATTATCAGTTAAACATCAGCTAAGAGCGAAAAAACAAATAGCTTGTAAAATAAAAGGGCAACTTGCGAGAAACAAATAACCCACGATCACTCTTACGATCGAAAGATTGGCCAAACTAAAAGAGCAGTTTGCGTGGCCCATTACTCGATACTAAAACTATATTAAAAAATTACATCTCTATAAAGCGGTTAACAACCAAAACCACCAACCCAACCCGTTGGTGTTGTTTATCCGAGTAATTCGCGAGTTGTCGTAAATCAAGTCCCCTTAATTCAAGAACAAACAAGTATTCTATAAAAGTCCAATAGAAATAAAAAACAACTAATCCTACGATTATCGTAACGTGTTTTTTTGTTGTGCGAAATTACCTGCCCGTCGAAATTTATTTATGTAAAACAAAAAATATATAATTTTTGTTGGCTGGAAAAATTACCGAGATTTTGGCGTTCCATTTCGTTGCACGTGGTATACACGGCGTAAGGAAAGGGCAAAGATGTTAATGATTGTGTCGAAATTATTTACGAGCTAATCATCCAACTTGGTAGTACGAGTGTGGTGGTGGTGGTGTCGGGCTGTATATTTATCACGCTTTCAATTAGGCTCAGAACGAGGCAATAAATTCGATTCGCACTTTTTCTCAATTTTTACGGCGCTGACCTATATTACATCATTCGACAAACATTTTCGCAGTGGTATTAAAATATTCCAAATAATAAACACGTCATGCCCATTTCCGCATAGCTGAGTTTTTTCTTCTTCTCGCTAATGATGTCGTCTTTCCGAGATTCAATGAACCCTCCACTATAGAACGTCACCTTTGACACATGTTCATTTCGGTCTCAACCAAAGTCAACTACAAAAAACATAAGTTTTCCACGGACATGGTCAAACCAACTTTTACATAACGTGTCAACGCCAAGTTTCGTTTTTAAAGTGTAATTAAAACTTATGGACAAAGAAAGTGTCCATCGTAGAAAAACCCGAAAATTTCCGATAGAGACATTATTTTAATCACCAAAAACCACAATATTTTCAACAACAAAAAAGGAACATACTTATTTATATAAAAAAAACGTTTTGATGAATTAGCCGCTATAAATCAATACAAACTTTAAAAAAAAACAAATTTTAAAAAAGTGAAAAAAAATGTTAAAATCTGGAAAGGTTAAAAAAAGGTATACTAGTAGAGAGAGAAGACAAACGGGATGTCAGTATCCAGTAGCTAACCTGCATTTTGTTAAGGTAAAAAGAAAAAATACACAAAAATAAAAAAAGGGGGGGCCAACTTTTGGTAGTGGTGGTGGAGGTGGTGGAAAAATAAAGTGGCAGCTCTTAAGTTTTAAACGACTCCCCGGCCAATTCAGTAATTTTTCCAAACTGACAACGCAGCAGATTGGAAAAGCACTCGGCAAACCGTTATCTCGCTTCGAGCGCAGCCTTCTAAATTTTTGTCCATCTTTTTCCTTCACCATCATCTTAAGGTCGCCTCAGGTCCATAGTGTTCGCCGGTTCAAAAATTCCTAACGGGATCCAAACTACCAGGTAAAAAGGTATTATACTACCCCCTACTTACTACTACTACTACCACCGGTACCTCTGGCTGCGTGGCTACTACTTTCAAAGGGGTTTTTCGCAGATAGGGGTGAGTGTTATAGAAGAGGTGGAACACCGACGAGGGTGGGGTGGGTGGGGAGGGACGAAAGAGAGTGTATGTGTGTGTGTGTAACTTGTGATAGCATCATCATGATGAATGGAGGTCCGGCGCCTATATAAAAAAACACCCTCCCTCGATAAGAGAGAGAGAGAGAGAGAGAGAGAGAGAGAGAAAGAGTGCCAACTAATGTGGTTTTTACTTGGGCCGACCAAGCCGATAAGGCGAGTGGATATAAACACGGCTTGAGATGCTGAACATGTTTCTCACGGGTGATAATGTGGCTGGCCACAGGACTAATGGAGGAAAGCTCCTCTCTATTCTAGCGTATATAGTACCTCTCATAGCCCCACGTCCACCTATATATACGTATAAATATATACGTAGAATAATGGGACAAGTGCATCCTCGACACACCACTACCATGCCACTACCCTCAACTCGTAAGTAGGCGGGCGGGGCGGGCTGGTGTGGTCAATCTTTTTAGGGACGTGTCAAACACCCCGGCTATTCATCAATTCTCATCTCGAAACCTAGCGGAAAATATAGAATTCCAACCCAGTTCGAAATTGTTTCGACCTTTACTGCGCACCAAACTTGACAAGCTTAACGACCTGTTTCACTTTGTTTTTTTAAACCAGATTTTTTTGTATTTCGTAAATTCAATTTTTCGCTTCCTAACGCTTTCAATCCCTACTACACGTGTGAGAAAATACATTAAAAATAAAGACAAAGTAGTATGCTAAGTAGTATAAAAACAAATCATCAAAAACCAGTTTGCAGAATGAACGCAGAACACTTCTTCAACATAGGCCTACATGGTTTTATTTCTTTCTAACTTGGAACAAACAGATCAAATTTAATTTTGAACAAAAACCTTAGTTAACGCACGTTCAAAGAATTCGTAATAAAAAAACGCTATGTTTAAAACAAAGCAGTTGAATCTTTTAAAAGTTCAACTTAAATTAAGCTAAAACGTGAAACGTTGATTAGCTGTACAAAATCACGTATGACATTTGTAGCTAATGTGAATACTAGTACCATTTCTAGTAAAAATTTCATTTGTTCAACTCTTGATCATAGACCTTCGTAAATAACAATGACATCTTTCTGCTTCGATGACTCGACTCATCTCATGAATAAGAACAATTTCGAATAATTGTTGACGACGGCGTCCAAAGTCGTTCCAACCAATAAACTCGGAACGACTATCCACCGACTTAAGTGTCATCGCATGTTTGACAAGGGGTGGAAAGTCGGCTTTGGCCCGGGGAGACTCTAAATCATCGGCAAAATGGCACTCCTCTCGAACCACCTCTTTGGTTTACAACGACCTGGCATGCAAAACGAGGAGGATGAAAGCCAAGCGCACTCGTCTCTTGTTGTTGATCCATTTTCCTCTTAATTATGTCGTTATTCGTCTCCTCCTCGAATGGAAACCCTATTCATTAGGTTTCCATTCGGTGGCGACCTTGGTGTGAATATTAATGGACAAACACGAAGGAAAAGCGACGCCATTATTTATGGATGCGAGCCACCGACCCACTCACTACTACTACTCTACCTACGACTCAACCAAACACCAAGAAAGCACGACAACGACGTTACACAACAACAACAACATGGCGGACGCAGACATGTCAGTTTCGGAAAATTAGCTTTTCATCCGAAGACTAAAGATGACGTCCTTTTAGTTTGTTAACCAAACTACTAACATGGTTAGAGACAGATCCGCTGCTTCTCCGAAGGCGTCATTCGCCAAGAAAATGTCCCCATGAAATGATAATCAGCGAAACGTTTCTAAAATTCCATGAGATAATCATGAAACGCTTAAGGCGACCGAGTGATAAGATGCTTAGCGGTCCCCTTTCTAAGAAATTCTACAGCTACCTTTCCGATAGTGTCATCTGTATCGAACGAGAACGGACAACGACGAAAGTGACTAAATTTTAATCGAGAATTCCAAAGTCAGCCACCGAGTGACGAGAAGACACTGAAAACAAAGAAAAATCGAAACCATTCCTCAAAGAGAAGTTTTCGGGTGTGAACTTCCGCTGTTTTAAAGGTTGCTTTCAGAACACACGTTATAATATACAGTTTTTAAAATATCTGAACCGAACAGTTGATGATAGCATCCAAATAATCAAAAGTTCATATGGCCAAAGCTGAATTTGATGAACGACTGCGTGTATTAAAATGTAAAAAAATGTGGCGCAAGGTCTTGCTATGAAACTTAGGAAATTTTCAAAATTCCCAAAGGCTTATTTTTTTTTAACATTAGCATTCCTGAGATCGTATAATTCTTTTCGTTTCTTAATCCGGATACGTCCTCGAGTTCGAGGCCTACTTTCCAAAACATAGTACGAAAAATGACAAAATCGGAAAAACGAGCACGAAAATTCGAGTCTCTTTTCCAAGACATTTTCGTTTCACCAGATTATCTATTCTTCACAGAAGAGAAAGAAACGCAGCTTGGGCAGCAATCAATGGCGCCGATCCGTCACTCGACGTGTCCACTGCGAATAATACTCATCCCTTTTATCAACAAAAAAAAAAGTAAAATAAAATCAAAAAAGTAAAAAAAAATTTCGACCGCCTATCAGCGAACGCAAACTTTGGAAAAATCCAAAACGCCACACATCTGTCGTCCGAGTGGCTGGCTGCTGTCTTTCGCTTTCTTGGACACTCACTTTTCCTCCTCCTTCAACACACGCCTACCCCTCCTCTGTGCCCACCTCTTCTTCTCCTTTCTGGGGTCCATCTTTTCATTTTAAAACGGTTCGACAGCGAGGGGTGGTGGTGGATGCCGTCGCCGTCATCATCATCATCGAGGTCCACCAACCAACCCACCTCGTCCACTGCGCCGTAAGAGTATTGTGCGACGTGACAAGACTGAGCAATTGATAAACATCGCCAGCGTCGGGAGAGACATTTTTATCGGCCGTTTTTGAGTCGGGAAGGGAGAAATGGAGGGGGGGGGAGAGAAGAAGAACGAAGGTGGGGGAGGGAGAGAGGGGGGTTTGACTGTCCGTTCGTCTGTCCTGTCGCAGTAGCGAAGAGAAACCTCTCTTTGGTTTCGGCCCGATACACGCGCCAGGAAATGGGCATTGTCACGGCCGGTCATTCATCACGGACGGACGCGTGGCCAGACGGTATCGGTGCTCCAATATCCATCACGGTGGACACTCCATCACACGGCCCGCCTGGGTCCCTGACGCCCACGCCACCCGAATTATAATCACCGATCAACCACCCTGACAGGCGACGGCAATGGCGACGGCACACCACTCACCACACACACACATACATACAGACTTGGCTTTTCTCTTTCTGTCGCGTTCCTCCAACCAAATGATGGACTGACCGCGTGGAACGACTAAAAAATCCGCGCTCTTTTCTAGCCTCATTATTCCTTGCCTCGTTTGAAAAACTAAAAGAAACGCCGAAAACAAAAGAACGAAACCGCACGACTTTTTTTTCAAAACTATACCTAAAAAAATTAATAGAACTTAAAAAACTAGTTTCATAACTACTACTGTACGCCTTACATGTCCACAAACATCTTCGAAAAATCTGACACGTTACAAACAATCAATCGACCAATACAACACCAAGTACACTATAATGTATAAACAAACGAACCAAAAACTAGTTAATTTATTCTTACTATTCATTGCTTCGTTCGAAAAAACTAACTAAACACTCCTTAACTTAAACCAAAAATAATAATAAAACATATGACATTAAAATAAAGATAATAAGCGATCCTGTTGTTAGGTGATAGTAAAACCAAAACTGCACAATTCTTTTCAAAAATAATAAAAAAAAAACTCGTAAAAAAGAAGCTATAGTCTTTTTACTATAGCTACTATAACTATATTCTTCAGTATGTTCTACATATCTCCAAACGTCTCGAGAAATATGACGTTCAAGCAACGGACACCCACCACAACACGCACTACATCACGATATAAACGCACCACCAAAACTGTGATTAATCCGTAATTTACAAGCTAATACGTTTCTGTAATACGCCCTCATTAGCCTGTAATGCATTCATTACCGTTATCGACGTAACCGAATCACAACACATTAAACCAACTACAATAAAAATTGCTCATCTACTATCCATAATTTCAACAACAAAAAAAGTGACAATAAACTCACCTACAAAAAAAAAAGTATTTGAATTTTAAAAAACAAGAAACGTAAAGATTTAAGTTTCCTTTCCCATTTTACTTTTTTATGGCGTTTTTCTAAATCTAAGTCGGCAATAGTCAATTCCAATCTCGAGTCGTAAAAGTATAGGTCTCGACAGCAGTTGCATTGATAGCCCCGATTCTTACTTAAGTGAAACGGTGGCTAGCGGGATGTGAGGAGAGATAAAACAGTTGATATCTAGGATAGAAAAGATTGGACCAACCAAAGTATAAGGGAATGATTGAAGCCACGACGAGGTCTAACCGAGCCAAATCGTGTCCCAAGAAACAATAGGTTCGATCTGTCGACGTTGATAGACTGGATAGCAATTTGGGTTGGAGCCAGAAGCCCCGCGTGATTCCAACCTACTAGTTTCGGGGCAAACCCTCCAATAAACACGTTTCGACACCAACAACAAGAGAAAAAAAAACAACAAAAATACAGACATCAAAACCTCTTTTCTCTGTATCGGATTGCTTCACAACTAAAAATAAATAATAAAAAAACACCACCAAATAAAATAAAAAGGTGAGAAAAATCCTATTTTTTCTTCAAACTAGGAATCGATGAAACGAATCGCTATTAGAACGTTAGAAAAACATGATTCATTTTTGTTTCGAACATATTGCAACCTCAATATTTTAAAGTGTGCACGTTCACTTCTGAATTAAGATCAGACGCGAAAAATCGCACAAATTGTGAATCATCATAACACGTTGCTGATACGAATCGAGTTATTATAAATATTTTTTTTTAATATCGTAAAGCGAGTTTTGACAAGAATTTTTATAAAATCGGTCCTATCTTTTCGATTGTCTGCTTGATGGTGATTATAAAGAACAGTTTGTGACAGGAATGACGTTCGTCTCAAGACACGAAAGGGCGAGGAAGAATAACCGAGATGGTGGTTAGTGATTAGAGATGCGATATCGAGGATGACGTGTAAATAAACGACGACTCCACCGAGAGAACGCCAAAGCTCTGATAATGCATCGTTTTAAATGCGTTTATAAAAGTGACGAATCTCTCGCGACTTTTCACACCACCACAACAGGCTTCATCATCATCGTCGTCATCATCATCACGAGTCCTATCACTTTTCAGTGTTTTCAACTGCAAAATGTGTCTGTCTGTCTCTCTTTCCAATGACAATGGTCGAATTTCCTCGCCTTCACTCCGAATGTCAATTCCAATCACTTGCCAAAGCGATTCGAATTTTCAAGATTTTCATTTAGCGATAACAAAAATTTCCAAATATAAAAAAAAGAAAGGTTAATAGAAATCGTTAAGTGGGGAGAGGGTAATAGTTGGAAAAAAAAGAGAACACGGAAAATATGACATAACGCTTCATGTTGTTATTACTTCAAATTAACATTACGGTGTACTGTACTTAATCGTATAAAACGTATCCACTAAAGAGAGCGTGAATCCACCCAGAAACGAGAAAATCTGTCGTTAAGTTGAAAGAAATCGTTGTCACATGCAACCAATTACAGTACTAACTTCAGCCTAATAGGTACCGGTCCGAAGATTAAAATCGGTCCAACTTTTCAACAAGAAGTTTATCCCACTTGACCAAATTTTCACATCCCATTTATTTTCATGTAGTTTTAGTTTACAAAACCAAATCAACTTTAAAGAAAATGTCGTTGACTTATCGCGACGTTTCTAGGACCTAGAATCTAGGTGTTAAAGCGGAAGATCGAAAGATCAACTTCAAACAAACACAAATTCGGAACACGATTGGTAAACGTCCGAACTCCACTCGACGTTCCTACACCCATCCAAATGACGAAATGTTAAAATCTAAACGTAAAGTTCGAATGATCAAACAACGCAAAACTAAAAACACGATTGGTAGCTAATAGTTCGAACTCCAATTGTCAAGCGATCGTCGAGAGTAGTGTCCAAGCAAAATCGTTCTGCTGAAGCTTGTAACGCATCTTGGTTCACCGCGTGTCTATGTTTCTCGTGCAGGATAGCGATAACGAGTTGGCTGGCAAGGACGAGATAAAGATTTCCAAAAGTTTATGCAAAAGTCGTGTTTAGCATAGAGAATCCCCACCGGGTTTTGGTCGCTCACAACTACCATCACTTATCACCCATTTGACTAGACGCACTGCTCCACTCTTCATTTCATAAAGCAATCCCAGCAGCAACAGCGTCGTGTATCTCTGCCAACCCATCATTCTGGGAATAAGCCGGCCGTGTTTATTGCAGAAACAGCAGATATTACAGCCAGCTTAATCAAGAGTCAAGATAATTACGGGCCATCATTGTGTGTTAATTGAAATTAGCGATGCTGCTGACAAATTCGGGCGTGATTTACTGACGCGCTCGGGTCGTGCCAACCCCCTCCTCCCCATCCTCCTCCTCCTCCTCCTCCTGTTCCCATACCCGACAAACAGGGATGATGCTGCTAGTGGTTGCTATGACAACACCGAAATCATCACTATACCACCACCAGCAGCAGCATTTTTCTTCCACGGTGCAAGAGCAACGCTACACCTATATAAGCAGCAGTCACAACAACAACAACGACGACGACGACAACAACAAGCACTTGGCAGTGTTGTTCAGTGGCGATGAATGACCTTTCACCTCGACCTTGTCCCCGAGGACGCCGACAAACTGACACTCGCCCAACTCAACGCTATCGACTTCCAACCATTACTACTACTCCTACCTACCAACACCACCACGACACTATTACTAGACACTTTTACTTTTTACGTGCTACCTCCTCGCGCAGTTTACAACACCAATTTGGAATCCTATTTCTAAGTAGAAAATAAACCCGGTCCGCGTGAAACTACAAACTAATTGACACGACGCACTCGTGAAGGGTAATGCCAAAACAGGTGTTTGACTTAATGACGAAAGTTGAAGACAATTACAGTACCATAACGATTGAAACACATCAATAAAAAATTCATAGTACATTGTAATGCCGAAAGTAGGTGTTTATATATTTTCCCCTCCCCTCAAAAAGTGACAACCCAATGAAGAAAGTTGAAAAACGATAATTTCCCGTTCAATATCAAATCAACCAATAAATTGGCCGATAGCTAAAAAAAATACAGCTGATATGAAATCAACGGATGAACCTAATAAACGCTTCCAACGAACACCTTAAACGTCCATAATCTACTCATTCACGTTCTAAATTTACATTATGGACTTCCTTCTACTTGATTTACATACTAAAAAAAATAAACAAAAAACTTATCAAACGCACGTGTTTCTGATCCTCCCGCTCCCACTTCACCCGTGGAAAAAAAATGCTGTCAACAAAAAGATCTCCAACGATAATCGCATCAACTTGAGTTAAGACCATGATTTCCGATTTGGTATTAAAAAAAATATAAATAAATCAACACCGATCCACCTCCTGCTCGTTCGTTGTTGCAAACAACAAACAAGCAAGCTAACCTAATTTTAATCGGGAGGTGTTAAAAACCTTTCACGGCTCGTTTGATTTACATTTTTAAATAAATAAAAGCCAATTATTTGCCTATTGTAACCACCTCGTAAATCCTCATTTCGTTCCTCTTCATCTCGCGTCAAAAGGCAACACAAGAAAATGGTTTAGAAGAACAAGTTGCAGAGAGAGAGAGAGAGAGAGAAAGAGAGCGTGTGTCTCTCTCTCTCTGTGTGTGTGTGTGTGTGTGTGTGTGTGTGTGTGTGTGTGTGTGATTCTTAATCCTCCTCCCTAAAAAGACAAAGTCTTTTTCACGCCTGATCTTGAAACGAGATTAGCAAAGGGATTCGCGCACTTCTTTTTTTAATGTTTCATATTTTTTAAACTTATATTTCGAAATTACACCTTGAAAAAAAAATAATAATAAAAATGCAGCTGTGAAAACAGAGCTTACCAACCATAATAAGTTAACTGATAAGTCGACGCGGAGTGAGGTTAATACCACTCACACTACCTTCGCTTCCAAATTATAATCAACCCAAACTTTTTTTTTCCCCAAACAAAATTGGAACCTTTTTTCTTAGCCCTCGAGGGTCTTAAAAACTGTTCGGGACGAACAGGAACCCCCCAAAAAAGTCAAAAGAAAAAAAAAAATTCGGGAGCTATCGTGAAGTTAAAATGGGTGTGAGGGGTAAGTATTTTCAGGTAAAAAAAGCGTGATGGGTAATTACGTGACATTTCCACCCCATTGAAAACGCGGCTCGAGCATCGCTTTCATCAAAACTCCGAAACAACACACCCTTCGCAATTAACCACAATCGTACCGACGAAACAACCTTTTCCATGGGTCCTTGGAGAAGACACTTTTTCTCTCGAAAAACCCTTCGCCAAACAAATTTCAATTTGCGTGCCTTGCAAAATCCCTGTCGTCGTTGGCAATAACAATTTCGTCGACATCCCATTGTCACACCATCGGGTTTATGAACGTTCTTCAACTTCTCTGCCCTCAAAAATTAAAGACACTTCCACGACAGTAACTAGATAGACCACAGCAACGACGAAATTAATCTCGTGACTGTTTTCTATGATGGAAACATCAACCAAAGAAATACCTACTAAATTAAAGGACTATTACTAAAATGTTGATCCATGATTTCTTATGACCACAGTCAGGACCAACGATATATCAATCCAATATTAAGTGCATAATTACATCTTTGTAAATTGACTATTTTTTTGGTGGCAAAAAAACTATTTAAGACGACATTTGATGTCCAATCTTTAGGAACTGAATTAAAATTTTGACTACTGCTAAAAAGTTGATTCCATTTGACAATTATCGTATTTTTTTCAGTTGTACCTGGTACTAATGGTCACCTGACCGAATTATATAAAAATAAAATAAATAAAATAAAATAAATAAACCATGACATCAATTTAAATCTAATATATGAAATGACAAATGTTCACATTTTTTTTTTCAAATGGATACTTTTTGTTTTTAAAAAAAATTATTTAAGTCCGAATAGTTCAGAATGAAAAGATATCTTTAGACACATCTTGTATGCGAATTCCAATTGAAAAACTAAGACATCCGAGCCAAGAAAACAATGAAAAAAAATACTCAATAAAATAGGGTCCTCGTGAAAAAAATAAATCCTTTTACTTTATATATCTTCTTGAAAAAACGGAGACATTTCATTTGAATACTGAAGAAAAAAATAAACTATCTTTGGCGTTCGGAAAAGATTCATTTCAAGGTATCTCAAAGCCAATTCAGTTGGTAGAATCTCCATAATCCACACCTGATGCCTCCATTATAATGAAGTCTCATTGTATACTATTTACAACCGAAAATGGGGGTTATAAAAAAATAAATGAAAAGAAAAAAAAGTGAAATTTTTCGATTACGTTGCATTCATCACTTTCTGTCTTCTTCTCAATGTGATCGTAATTCTACCCTTATTTTTTCCTCTCACTCCGTTTCACTCCTTTCTTTCATCAAAGGTTTTCGCCTTTTCTTTTATTTTCCATTTCTTTTGCATTTTCACCCCTCCATTTTTTCCTCACTCTTCTTCCTATTTTCTTTCCTCATCTTTTTTTTTTCGTGTCAACTGCGATGATATTAAGTCGTGCGCGAAACAATCCTCTATCGTCTCTTAGGGCACCCCCAAGTGATTCGAAACCCAACTCAATTAAGTTGCCAATCTCGAATAGGTTTTCCAATAAGTGGAAAAAAAAAGAATATATATATTTCGAAAAAACACACACACACACACCCCACTTCTTTCCAAAATGTAAGACCTATACCGTCAAGGCAAAACAAACTACCGTTGGGACATTTATCGTGACAAAGTTCTACTCTGTAAGAGTAAGTCCCACGTGAGAGTTTCACCTAAACTCCAACGGTTCAACAACTCGTTTCGTACCACGGTTTATAACAATGATAATAACGGAGTTAAAAATAAATACCCATTTTAAAAAAAAAACACGGAATGAAGGAGAGACAGGACAAGATCTAGGAATGAAAACAAAATGCGTGGGTTTGAAACTTAGCAATAGATGACCTCTCTTTCTCTCTCCATCGATGGCATTAATGATGGCCAAGTAGAAACGAGTAATTGCCTTTATCAACCTATTGCATCGCTCAGCAAGAAAATCTGCAAAAGTGCAACAACGGGGTCTGTGGCTGCTGTTGCTGGCTGCGCATATAACCATGACCGATCACCAACGATTAACTCCCACTCATGCCCCCTCGAGGGGTCAGCCATGGGAGAGAAAATGGGCCATCGAAAAGATAGGCCATGAAACCAAAAAGAATCCAAAAGAAAAAAGAAAACAAGACAGAAAAACGACAAATAAGAGAAGAAGAAAAAAAAACGAGACCGCGTAACTTACTATAAACTTATAGTAACTGACTGCGTGTGCGAAGCACTGGCCTCCAAAAAATGCCTATGAGTAATGTAGAAAAGCCCAGTAACAACGCAACGGGAGTTCCAAAAGTGACATAAATAAGGAATCAAAGAAAATGTTGACAGAATAAGAATCCCACAATATGACTACCTATACAGATGAACTCTATGCTATGTAGTCCAATCAAAATTACTGTGCTCTACATGATATAATGTGTTTTCAATACTTGAATGAAAAAATAATATAGTTTCACCCATAGTTTCGAATAACCCATAGGCTATCTCAAATAAAATAACTTACTGCAGACCTATACTAGGGTGCACGAAAATATTGCAATCTCAAGTGTCTATGGGTGACATATCAAATCATAAAAACTGTGTCGAAACGATAAAGTGTCACAATGTGAGTAAGTCTATGCATACAACGGTGCTGAATTTTATTCTATGTACTCCAAAAAACAAGTTGTGTTGTGTTTCTTTGTATGGTGTAGTTTCATCGCTCTAATTATTAAACAATATAAAAGTCAAGTGTCTTTCTCTCTGTGCCTCTTTGCATCCCAGAATGTATCCATGCCAACAACTAAACACAAACGTAGACCTACCTATAACAATTACATAACATATATGGTAACTATAACATAACGTATTAAATATGTTACCATACCGACACAAACGTAAACAATAACTAATGAGATGAAGTAAACACAAACCAACGAATGTTGCGAGGCAACATGAGTTAAATCGTTGAATTGTGGTTATGAATTGAATCAAATGCCTCCCATTGTTGACGGGCATACAGATAGTGCATAGATAGAATAGTAACGTTCATACAGACATGCATATAAAATAGTAACGTTCGTAAATAACGGGCATACAGATAGAATAGTAACGTTCGCTTATAGTGTTGACAATTTGACCAGCGAAATATCGAATAATTTACTTTAGACCTACTAGCAGTGCTTGCCCAGCCCAAGTATTGAATTCGTTAAGTGGCTACAAGTGAATACAAAATCAAAAACAACACAATGTGTCACACAAGTGAACTCTACGTACTTGGAAAAAACTAAGTGACATACAAAGTGTTTCTATATACTCCAATAATGAAAAGATAATAGTAGCGTTCACCTATAGTTTTGACAAGTTGAGCGAATTCTCCCAAACAGCGCATATTCTTGATGGGTGACACGCTACAACTACCTAATAAATCAGCTAATCAGGTTAACGGGCATTTAGGGTTACGACCTATACAACAGCTATCAAAAAGCCGGAAGAAGAAACGAGAAAGAAAAAAACACCAAGTATAATTAATAAATCCACGGTTAGCCAATTCGGTACGTGGATTTAATACTAAACTTAAACGTCAGAACATGACTTACGGTCCATGATGCGAAACTTGTTTTCATGCCTATTCCAAATCGACCTCGGTGTCACAAACAATTGCACTAGCAACAAATAAGGTTGGTTTTTTTATAAAATAAATTTTACGAAATTTTTTAAATAATCGTTGAAATGCATTAAGTCGTTTGATCGACGAAGCGAATCTTAATCGTTCCATTTCGATTGAATCTTTAAGAAAGTTTAAAGAAAAAAAAACCCAGCAGCGAACCCATCTAATAAATTCTAATGAAAGTTAAATTGCCTGCTCGAGTACAGTAAAGACATAGAATGGACAGGATGCAGATATCGAACCCATAATCATTAACATTGTACAGGCTCGAGCGTCACTATTACGATGCGTAAAATACATATATAAAAAAAAATGAAAGCAACAAAAAAGTGCTTGTTGCAAAACATAAACTATCTTATCACCACTTTTCGAGTTTTCTTCTCCTATAAAGCGACTGACTACATCTTTTTCCTAACGAGACGTAGCATGATTCATTTAAAAAAAAATACTGACCTTGTCACCGAGATAAGATACCACTATGTTTATAGACGTACAATTAACGAAAAAAAAAGGTGATGCTCCTTTTACATTAGACGATTTATCGGAAAACGGTACATTTACTGTACTTTTTTTCTTCGTCAATCAACGTTGATTTGTTAGTTTGAATTGCTAATAAACCCTCTTTATCTACAGTTTCGATAGTTTAACAACTCTAAACCATCGACGCAATTTAATATCGACATCGTCATCATTCCAAATAGTTTTTGGTTCATGAAAATGGTTAGCAGTTATAAGCAGTTTAGGTTGATAGCGATTGGCCATTAAACGGCTTAACCCTTCCAATTGGGCATTACGATGAGCTACGATTATCTAGTTAAGATATCCAAAGCGATGGACTAACCACGAACCCCATTTTGTAATCGGAAGGTGTGTGGTGAAGCGTACATCTCCAACTTGTTATAACTTGTCTGCTTTAAATTCAAAAAATAGATATTGAGCACTTCACCCTGAACTGGTAACACCTTGGGACTAAAAAATAAAAGAAAAACTGAATACAAAACAAGGAAAGGTCTCAGGTCAGGTCCCATAAAAAAAATATTTTCGTCATTTCTTGTCCTTCAAAAATTCATTAAAACTCGCTAAATCGTCACTGACAGTTGTAATAAGTTGAGATTTTCATTGATGAACGTAAAGGATCAAAGTTAGCATTTGATCTTTTAAGTTCGTCAGTACTAGCGAACACTTACTGGGGTATCCATTTTCGGACTCTAAACTTTATTAAAAAAAAACAAAAGCAGCCCAATGAGATAAGTGAAGGAATAACTTTTTCATTCATGTTAGACTATAGTTAAAACTTCACCCACGTAAAGTTATTTGGTCATTTAAAAGTTCACTAAATGTGTTCAGTGAAGCTATAATATTCATCTTAATTTAGTTTGAAAATGTCCATTTTTTACGGCTACGAATTAACTCAATTTTTAAACAAAAAAAGTTTTCACAGAATCACAGTGAAGTTAAAAGTGTTCGCGGTCACTGGATGGGGCTGACACTTTAAACTGTACTAACCCAGCCAAAACAGATAAAAGAAACAAACAAACAAACAAAAAACGAAAGCAACAACAAAACAATAAGTTTGAATCATGTCGTTGTAGTAGCCCTAGTACGACGACGACAGTTGTCGTTGTTGTTGTTTTCTTTTTCCGTGTGTGGCTGTTTCTCTCACTCGACTTTCTCGAGGGTCTCGTTGGGTCGACCAGATGGCGGTGCCATTGGCCGAGCAATAAGCACGAGCCCCTTCACGTGAAAGCTGGAAATATTCACGAAAAAGACTGTAATCTGCCGTTAAGCTGGCAGAGCCGGGGACTCGCCGATAAGGCAATCTCTCCATAAACACTATCAGTGCGAGCCGAGAGATCCAGCTACCCTGATAACAGGCGACGGGGGCCAAGGAAATGACACGTGATTTCCTCTTTCGCCCCCTTCCCCCTCCCCCACTACATTCCCCCTCCTACAACTAGACTCCACGATCGAGAGAAAGACTCGCAGTATACTAGGGGCAATGGGCACTACCACTACAACTACTACAACAACAACAAACATCAGCATCATCCCCCGTCAATTCCCTCAACGCAATCTCCCAACTCAGTTGTAACGCTGCTGTTGCTCTTTTCTTAACTCGACTCCTCCGAGACGTTCGGGTCACTTCGACTTCTTGTCTCTCGTCGTCGTCGTCCTTTACGTGAATAAACGAGAAAGGGGGTAGTGGTGGGGGAAAGTAAGGGAAAGGGGGGGAGGGGGAGAGAAAGCTCGGGTGGCGATAAGCGGGTTGGCTAATATTTGTTGGCCTCTTATTATCGTCCGCAGTATGGTAATCGGATTATACGCTACTAAGCGAGAAGGTAGGACGACCATTCTCTCGCTTCGACCGCACCAGCCACCCTCCTCCTCTTCCTTAGAATAATAACTTATTGATTCCGTACAACATCATTACACCCTCCCCCTTCTTCTCGGCCTAAAATAGGAGAGAATTTGCCACCTTACGGTGCATCATGTCAATTCGAAGAGAAGTAAATTTCGTCTCAAACGCTTAAAACTTGGCGTCCCATTGATGCTCCCGCGTCCTCCGCCACAGTCACCAGAATGGAACGCCCATAATAACAACGAGCTTAGAAACTGTTCAAAATTAAACACCTCAATCTGTCACTGGTCAACATTAATCCATCGTATTTCGATTCTGATCAACTGTGCTACCAATTCAAGCAAACAAAATAACACTTTACACCTAACACTGAGGTTAAAACGAAAGTCTAGGTTGTGAATCCAGACACTCGCAATTCAAAGATAACAACAACGACGTTTCAGAAAACTGATAGGCTCACTATCATCCTGAGCATCTGCGTTAAACACCGTCTATTAAAAACTGCCAAATCGTTTCTTTCCGTAGAGTCGAAAGCAAATCAAACTCTGTGACAGCTTAAAACACATTTTTCTTCGAACGGCGCACAATCTGTTTTCAATCACTTCCCCAATACCCAAAATAAAAATACAAAAAATCCAGATACAGATTCGCATCATGAAAAGCAAAAGAAGTGACTGTCGAGCTTTCTTTATCTTTTCTCAACATGTCTCATGGAAAAGAGAGAGAGAGAGAAGTTGTCTTCGAGTAGTTTGCAACAGCAGCATCTCGTGTCCCTCATCTTGAAACGTCTGATCCAAATCAGTCTCCTCACAACCTCATCACCATCATCATTATCCTCCTCCTCATCGTCATTATCGTCATCACCACCATCCTGCATTCAGCATCTTTAGCACTTTTATCTGCTGCTGTTTTCTTTGGCTTCGTCTCTGCTGCCACTAACTCGATACTCATCATTCTCGCCCTCCTCTTATCTTCCAGTCCCTTATCTGAGGCATTTTCGGAAAAGTACGTCAACTATTTCAGCGCTACGAGTTCATTCGCAATCTACAGCGGCAAAACTGTATAAACAAAAATCCCAACCTTCTCGTTTTCTTTAACGTTCAGTTTTTTCCCCCATACAGATATACATATATATTAAATGAAGAAAAAAGGTTGTTTTGCTACGTCACTTTTGAGACAAAAGAAAAAACGACTGGATGGGTTAATTTAAGCAGATAACCTATTATATCAACAACAGTGTTACCAAACATACACTGTACACACAAATTTTAGCCCCGTCGTTAAAATAATTATGCACTCATGGTCCCATAATGGTCATAGGAAGAAATTTAAGGATGATTTTTTTTCATAAGGTACTCACTAGAAACCTGAATATAGACTTTCACTCAAGTTACGCATACAATTCACAACTACATAAGAAGCCTATTGTACCTCATACATAAAACTTCACGGATGATGTTGAGTGTTATAAACTGTTGAAAAAATACAAAGACACAAAACTACATCCTGAATGCCATAAACTTCATCCTCTCTTCCAACACATTCGTATTTGTCATTCAATGACTGACCAAAAGAAGCAACGACCGAAAAGTTTCACTCCACGACTTTTCAGAGCAATCTACAAACTATACAAGTACCTCATTTTTAAAGTTGCGTTTACGTTGTGTATAATAACCAGTTTTAACTACCGACAACAAAAATACTAACTAGTGAAGGGAACTTCCATTCAATGAAAGCGACGCATTCGGAAAGCTTTTTCGATAGTGTGGTTGTGTTTCTTAGTCGCAACAGAAGCAAAATCAAGAGTGACATACGCTGACAGCATCAGGCGGCGTGGGAAGAAAACTTAGCAACGGATCACGTGTCGAAATCGAACCTCCCAAAATTCGTACCCGCCACCACCACCTCGAGAATGTCAAAAAGAAAAGCTAAAAATGAGGAGGGGGTCAAGTCTTCAGCTGCAAGAACGAGTCTTGAAGAGGAGAAAGCAACAGCAGCAGTCGTGTCACAGAATAATGAAATGCAGATAACGACGACCAGCAAAAATGAAATTGACCACCGAGTGAGAGAAAAATAAAATATAAAAAGAAATGCAAAAAGAGGAACGAAGAAGAAAGAGAAAGGAAAATGATCGGACACAGTTTCAAGAAAAAAAAGTTTTTTTGATGAAAAAAAAAATATCGCAGCAAACAAAATGAAGTCAATGTAAAACCAGGGAGGGCAAGGGATAAAAATGGGGAGAGTTTTCTGTCCGCATTCAATTGTCGTCTTCACGTAAAAGATCAGTTCGGACATCACCAACGACACAATGGGAACCGCTGTTCAACGCATTCAAAAAGAACACTGCCCATCTCTGGCGAGACAGCAAAAACACCACGACCAAGAAAAGAAAACGTGTAAAAAAATGAAGGGGAAAAAGAACTAAGGAAATGGAAGGTGGGATGAGAAGAAGAAGATGATGATGACGACGACGACCAACCAATGCGACATCATCATCATCGCACAATTCACTTCAAGACACGAGAAATCAACGCGTTTCGATTTTTCAAAAACTTTCCTTCAAAATGAGCGAGTGGGAGAAAAAAACATGGAAAAAAATTCTTTTAGATTTCAACTCTTCAGCTTTTTGAGGGATAAAAAATAACCCTACGACAAGTTACGTGTTGAAGAAACATCCGTTTTTTAGAACCATTACGACTACACGAATCCAACCCTTAAAAAAAAATTTAGTATTACCGTACTACATGGTTCAAAAAATTTCATTTTATGGTTCTCCGTATGAAAAACTACACCCTCGTACAGTTTAAAACAGATTTATTTGAGATGAAATACACTCAGAGGGCATTTGAAATGGTTTCTTAGAAAAACCTTCTTAAAATTTGGATTCACTTGAGAATTATATCGTGAATATAGAGAATTTTATAACTACACCACTAAATATGCCATCACAATTTATCTTTGCATTTCGTGTAAAATAAAACAAAATCGTAAATATGCAAACTGTTCGACGAATTCATCATCACACAAATTCCTTTTGGTGGGACAAACAAATTTGAATATTTTAGTGAATTTTAAGAATCATTGAAAAGTATCCATGAAGAACCAAAATACCCATGTGACGATTTTACATCAGGTGAAGACCAAGTGGCTTATTAACAAATATAAATACAATTAATCATGTCTGAATAAATGAATGTAATCAGGCTCCAACACGCTTTCTATACTTTCTTTGTATCATGTTCTATAGCTCTGTTTATCTTTACGAGGTGTAAAATTATACATAAATAAATAAATACTAAAATACACTATTCATCTTGCAGAACTTGATACATTGTTTTAATCACCTACTTTGAACACGAAAAATTAGACCAACAGACAAGGCCAATACGAACTATGATGATCGTAGCTCACTTTCAATGCGTTAAAAAAAGTATATCACGTTAAATTGAGTTGTATTTAAGAAATATTGCTTCTTTTTGGCGACGAATTAGTACTGTATAATGAATGACACGCCTAAGCTTCCATCTTTCTGAACCAACAACAATAAGAACATCAACAACAGCCGACAGTTCCACTGCCAACAGATCCATCAAAGTAACAACAAATTCATTTATACATAACCCCAATCTTTCACGTAATAAACTTGCAACAATAAAAAGAGTTTCTAGAATAGCTTCCGGTCTAGTGTATCGTCTGACATTTCCTGACAAGTGAAAAATGCACACAACACGATGGAGATGAAAAGGTAGAGCTTCAACCAATTTGACAGACATTTTTACTCATTCTTAAATGTAACTTTCGCGTTTCCTTCGTGACACAATATATTAAAAAAACCTGAATTTGTTACCAAGAGATGTTTTCTCAAAAGCGTAACGTGGTATCTATAACTGAGATATAGGTGCAGGTAACCCAACTCCTCGAACCAGGTGTTCTCGGAATGGCGAGACCGCTTTTTTTATACGTATATATACAATTTCCAAGTTGGAAAATGTTTAATGAAGTTCTGCAGTGAAAAAAATAGAATCCGACGAGTTATAATAACCAGTTTGACGGCTTTCAATTTAGAATCATGTAACTGCTGCTTGAATATTAACTAAGACATTGCTCTCGAGATAGAATCGAATGTTCAAAATTTTGTTCCCACAGTAGTCACTACTGTACATTAGTTGCAATGCAATACAGCAAAAACGCCAAACACATCTGCTTGCTGAATGCGTAATCCGGTTCATATTCCACGTCTCAATTTCATCCCAACCGTCCTGAAATCTTCATGAAAATGCAGAACATAGGATCAGCTATTGCTTTCTAAACTGTGGACAGAACAGACATGTGGCTCGTGAAACTAGTACAACTCGAGAATGAACTATGATAAATAAGGTCTTACGAAAGATGTTACCTCGAATGACTTGTAATTCCCGTTAAGACCATTGACGGTAAAATCAATTCCGATACCGATCTCAGATGAGTCGATTCGAATACAACAAAATTCCAATCAACCATCTCTCTCTATCGATGAAATCTGATAAACATTCCATATTTAATGCGCGATGTTATCGCTGTTCAATTCAAAAGGGGTTGAATCGAACACTATCTCATTCGATCTCGGATTAGTTATTATAATGTCCACGGTTTCTAAAGCCGTAAGAACAAAATATATTTTAAACTTTTCAGAAGTAAAGCGAAGCACCCCTCCCCCGAAACACAACCCTTTTGAAACCCAAAGTGTCCCGAATTACATGAGAAAAAAACGAGTGAATAAAAAAACAACCATGATCTCGACAGTGGATAGCAGATACCATAATAACGCTTCAAGCAGTGTACTCTAAGTGATGTCTAGCATCGATAAGCCCAAGTACCATTCACTACCACTTTACACAAACTTACTGTACGTGAATTAAAATGAAAAACGAGGCAGCAGTAATTTTGATCGATCCGTTAAATCTCCGTCTGCGGGTGATCAAGTGATAAATTACCAAAAATGAAAACCAAAATTAAACAAATAGCTGTCTAGGTTAGTGGCTAGACTCAATATGAAATTACTTTCACACATTATCGCTTGTCATTATTGTAAAAACTGGCAGTCTAAAAAGCCTTCCAAAAAGATAATTGGCTTCGATACAGCTTAACTTTCGTAAAAGTTGAAATAGCGATATGAAATAACCCATCAACGAGACAAAAACTTAACACGTGCATCTGTCCCATCAACGGAATCTGCATGCTACACCCACTACGACCACGTGTTTACTATATTAACCAACCAACACCACGATGAGTGGATGTTGATTTTTTTAAATTAAACAAATTACTCATTAATATAAAATTCACTGCAATAAATCAGTGAAAGCAATAGACAACAGAAATCATAACGTCAACACTAAAATAAAAACAACGAGCCGGAAGACTTTGGTGAACACAGCATGTGTTAACTAATTACAAAGTCCATACCATCCATTCATTATAGACCATCGTTAAAAGTGACAGCTTGGAACACGTGTCGAGCACGTTTTCAAAGCTGTCAAAAAACCTCAACCATTTGACAGCACTTGAGAATTGTCAATATCGAACATCAGACTGGATTCCACATTCCCATGTGAAAAAATAACCTTAAACTGGAAAAAACTTGGAGAATGAAGTTAGAGCATCGACTAGTCACGCTGATTGCATAATGTCAAACCGATTGCTGACTATCTTGTTCCATTACGATTCACCATTGCGATCAACCTCACTAGTCAACTTCGACACACACAAGCGAATGTGGAATCGAGTGAAACTCGCAAAACAAAGTGTTAATGAAGTGATTAAATAAGGTCAAGACTCACGTTTCAGCGGTTTGGGGTTGGATTGTTTACGGCGTGACATGGGGAGTACCGCGCCGTCCTCGAGCGCTGGGACCGCAGCCGTGGTGCTGTCGTTGGCGAGTGTCAGCGGGACATCAACGTGGGGCTCCGAGCAGTGGGCACCGGTTTGGGGGGCCAGCACGTTGTTCACCGTCCCTTTGATCCGCAGTTTCTTTCGGTGGAGTCGCGAGCAATCGACGACTCGCGCTGCCGGCCGACCGAGCATCGCCGACAGCCCGGTCCCGCTGGATGCGGCCGGCCCCGCTCGTGTCAGGCATCCGTCGTGCTCAATGCACCACAATCTTTCGCTTCTACAGCTTTGACAACGACCGAGAGTAGTCCTCCTCACGTTCCGGTGGCGTTGTCATCCGGAGACGATGGCTCGGGAAAGAGATGCAAATTCGAGGAGGTCGGGGGGTTACGTCGTCGAGGAGCACGTTGCCTTGCCGTCGTCTCGTGTTGTGATGGCTGGGAATGAAGGGGAAGCCTCGTGGGCCGAGTTGGCTCGTCGGCTCCTGCTCGTACGCAGCGGTGCTGGTGCCGCTTGCTGCTCTGCTGTGGAGCGCATTTGCCGAAGGGCGGCGAGGACGCGTCCAATCGGCAGCCAGGGAGAGAAACGTGCAGGTACAGCAGCAGCAGTAGTGGTGGTAGCAAGTACACCACACACTCCGCGTCCAAGTGTTGAGCTGCCAACAAGCACAATAATAAGACAATCATGATCACCATCGAGTTAGTTGAAACTCAAAATAAACAATACACTAAAAAACAAACAATGGAAATTGGTTCTCTTGTATAGTTAATTTTAATCACTTGGGTCGCCCGAAAAACGTCATTTTTCGACAGATGACTTGCCTAACGACCATCTTCCAAACCATCTTCTTAGGTATCGATCTAAAAGATTAGTTACGCTACACAACTGTTTTATTAACACAGTCTTGTTGTATATGTCCCACCTGCTTTTGGCGCTACTGGTTTGTTACTAGGGTTATAAGTTTGGAGGGGGGGTGTTAGAAATGCAAACAAACTTGACCTGAGTCCCCCCCCCATTATTCAATAAGTAGCGCCAAAAGCAGATGTCATCTAACAAAACAGTACCAATATTCTTATGATATTAAAATTTCGAATTAACTTCTGCACGCGAAAAAGTGTCAGGTGGACTACCCAACATGGACCAACAAACTAGATTGATGCTTACACGATGAACGAAATGGTACAGAACAGAAGCTAAAACCATATAGAATTATTTTTATCTCACGACGAATACAAGTTATTTTTAAATCTAACAAAAAAAAAAACAAACACCTTTACTAGTATTGTACCAACTGTAAAAGTGCCGATGACCTAAATAAACATTCAATAGTAGGTCCCGAAAAACAATGTTTACATTCAAAATGTAAAAGTATTACCAACATAGCACTAAAAAAGTGTCATAAAATGTTTGCCAATTAACGTACTCGACAACGAAAAATTCCAATTGTTTCAGTCAAACTTTGGAGCACTATAAAAACTAAAATCCAGTCATTTAAGCCATTGGAATTAAGGGATCAAAATATTAAAAACTGTTCCATTCAATTAAACATTGCCCTACTAGGCAGAACTCAGGGGCAGAAATCACCTATTAAATAAAATTAAAACTGATCAACACCCAGTGTGCACGACTGTATCTAAATTACTGCATAACTTTCGACAGAAATAGCATTATTGTCAAACGTCAAAAAAATTTTGAATGCTGAACCAAACTTTGGTTAGAATCCAGAAATCAAAATACCAAAAACTGTTAATCCATTTAAACTTGGCCCTACTAACCCGAGTATACTTTGTTGAGCTAAATCTTGATCAACAAACCACTGCGTTGTCAAACGTGGGACCTGGTTGAATTACTAAAAAAACGTCCGTTAAACTGTAGACATTCCCGATCCCAACGTTTGTTCAGTCTGCTAGTAGCAAGCAGGTTGAACCAACATGGTATGGTAGGTAGCATAGGCACCAAGAAGCAAAACAAGTGGGGCGCAGCCTAATCAGCCTCCGCCCACTTAGGTGGGCAAAGCCTGGATGGGCTTTTTCCACTCGAGCCCCGCATTATCGGGGCAATCGGCCGGCAAGCTGCCGAGGCTGCTTTTATTTATCAGTCTGAACCATCAGTCGAGGAGGGAAGAGTGTAAAAAAGAAAAAAGAGAGGCCAAAACCCAGGGTTGGCTCGGCAGCGAGATCGCTGTCTTCTTCTTCGTCTATTCCGACTCCAATCGGTCGTCGATCAGCGACCGGCCATTCTCTCGCCCCTCACGAGTGGCGTCCGAAGGGGCCAAGCGACCGATTCGAAAAAGACTCAGATCGGACCGATCGGCACTGGGCAGACATTCGATACCATCACAGTTACCACGTTCCACAACAGTTCTTTTTGGACGATTGTGCTGCAGCTGAAAAACTCCACCGGTTTGCGATTAGAATCGTTAACAGCGTGGAACTATGAAATAATCAACACAAAAACTGGGCTGGAGACTTTCTTTCAAGGGTGTATTTTCCAAATCCCAAACTGTCCGAAAAATACTTCCATATGTACTGTATAGACAAAAAGAAGCTAGACGTAAAAAAAGGAACTGAGCAGACTGAACAGACACTGGACTAACACATCTAATCAGATCTATACACATCCCGATGTGTACCCCACAAGAATTAATGGAACCATTGCACAAGTTGCTAAAACGGATCTCTTGTAGCGTCAATTTTCCAAGATAAAAGTCAAAACAATGATTTTTTCAAAATTTCAATATAACCTGAAGAAAGGTTTACACTAAATAATCAATTCATCTATTTTCGAATGGGTGAATATAACTAGCTAACAAGTTACTTGGAAATAAAAACATATTGTGGTACTAAAAAACCCTGATAAACTACAATGCTAAATTTAATTTTGCATTGAGAATCATTGCATCATCATGATAGCACTAGGCAAGATCATAAACAACAGATGACATTTTACCTGTTTTCTTTCCAACTTCGAAGCTGAGCACTGAACTTATCAAAGCCTAATAACATGTTTACACTATCATGCAAAATAAAGTTGGAACTAAAAACAATACAAAAGTAAAAAAAAAAGACTAAAAACTGCACAACATGCCAAAAACCACAAAGATCTGGGACACCAGCGGTATTGTCCCATCGAAAGCACAAAAAACAGACAGAACGGTAGCCTACAGAAGTAGTGCCTGGCATACATTCGGTTTTCACTTGTCCCACACATACATTAGAACTGCTTTTTCAAAACAACAAACGTTGACACTAAATGTTCAAACATGGCATCGTTATGCAATGTTGATACCAGTGAATAACAACCCAAAACATTCTTCAAGATAATAATAATAATATGAAAATCTTAGTGTAAAATGCGACATTTCTTTTCTTTTTTGTTCCTTCATTTTTTTTATTTTTTTTGGCAAAAACAGATTGAATAAAAATATCACCAACGGGAACTGGTGATACGTAGGAAACGAGATAACAATCCATCCTGTCCCCCTCCCTCCACCACTCTTCCTTATAACTCAATCAGCAAAGAAACTGAATCATTGTTAGCCTTTCAATCACCAATCATTAAGAACGCGGGCCTCATTATCAACAACACTAATGAATTTCCACCCAGCTGTCTAATCAGTATTATGTAAAACGCACTGGAAAAGGTCATTGTTATTGAAAACCATGGTGCAATCACGAGATCAAAAGGGAAGATCATTGACGAAAACAACGGCCAGGCAAAGCAGAAATTCTGCTTGAAAAAAGAGATGTCTTAATGAACAGACAACGTACTCTTCGCATCGTTCTGCACGAATCCAAAAACATGATGTAAACCTACAAATAACTGAGCGAGCAGAGGGGAAAACACGAGGCATTAAACGTGTTCTTTCTACTTAAACCGCAGTAAACTCGAAGCGAAAATGCCACGGATTATCTAATTCCGACGGAAGCAGATCATGACTGCCTATCTCAGCGTGATACTTCCGCACTAAGCGACAACGTTTGTAGATTATTCCCTGCAGCTCTACAATTTACATCTACCTGCTGCTTGCCATTTATGCCAGGGCTAGACCTGCCTGACAGAAAAGAAACACGGGTGACCAAAAGATCTACAGCAGACATATAGGCGTTGAACCAATTTTCATTGATACAAAACATTGGCAAAACATACTCAAAAATTACACAAACTTCATTTGATCAACATGCTGATAAAATAACATGCTGAATATAATATCACAACTCACAACCCCAGAAAAACAAACTAAAAAACCACTCTATAAAAGCCATAAAGCTGCATCATCATAAATCCAAAATTGGCAACATCACACATTTAAACATAACTCAACCAGGTGACATACATTTCAATCAACCTGACCAACCAAAAATCAAAGTACCTGCTTCATTATGTTGTATAGCTTAGCACGTTCATGTTGTTTTCCCTGTGAGCATCATTGTTCTATTATAACAGTATATTTGCTAAACGAACTTGGCTTGTAGTTGATAACCGCTGACAGACGGATTCAAACTCCAATTTTCATTTCATCTAACGAGTCAGCTATGGCTATACCTGAAAAATACAAAAAGACAGACAATTGTAAGTTTCAGTCGAAAGTAGACGTTACTAAATGTTTTAGTGGTAACTACAACCCACAAAGCTAAAATTCCAATGACTGTCTACCTACATATTTTTTATAATCTACTTTAAAATGTAAAAAAAAAAAAACAACAAAAAACAAACAAACAGACAACTGAGTTACCGTTATATTTTTATTAACTTTACTAAGTACAGTGAAACTTCTCTAAAAGACCACTCTCGTTCGAGACCACCTCTCAAAAGGACCGTTTTTGTTCGAAACGGATTTTTGGCCTACTGATTTAATAATAATAATAATAATAATACTCCCATTAAGGGACCAGATTACCTGGCTTCACCTCCCTTATGAACCTCTGTTTCAATGTTGAACAAGCAATTTTTTTAGTTCCAAAACAATGTTTTTATCAGTTTAACAAGCCAACTTTAACAAATGATCTCTTACAAAGAATATTTTCTTTTAAGATTGTTGTTATCGCTTTTTCATTGATTTTTGAGCCAATGATTTTTTTTTATATTTTTATTTATTCGATCCTATTATAACACAACTTTTGGAGTATGGTACTAAACAACGTAAACATATACAAATAGTGGCTAATATACAAATTGTAAATTTATTAAATAAGTGAATGTTATGCAAGTTAGAAAATAGTTTAAAATACAGTATGGTATGTCTTCTTAATACAAAGTCATATACTGATAAAATACCAACAAACGTACTGTCATGCCAAAACTAACAAATGTACAGTAACTAAATTTTTATTTTTACTACTCAAACTACAAAGTTTAAAATAAAACGTTTGAAATGTTAAAATTTTTGGTTTTTTTTTTAAGAAAATGCTGTTTAATGTGTATAGAATTTAAAACTACTATTTTTAACTGTACTCCCAAATGGACCACTTTTTCATGGAACAGTGGGTGGTCCGCTTAGAGAAGTTTCATTGTACTTCATTGGTTAGTTACTCAATTACGTATTATAACTGACACTGGCAGATTTATGGAAAAGTGGGAAATTCACCCCTCCCCCCGAATCGAACATGTTTAGTTCATCGATGTGTTAAATGCTGTAGGTCTATAGATGTTTTTATGAAAAAAAAAAGGCTAAAACAGCTAAATTGTGCATTTCTTTGCTCTAAACACTCAATCACACACTCATTTGGAGGTTGATTTGCCACGAAAACATAATTCTTAGATATTTCGTCATAAAATTTTAGATGACCCTCCCCCCCAGATCGGTTCTAAATCCGCCACTAAAACTGAAGTTCATATATCGTATAATATAGCGAATACTCTTGATTGAACCTGGGTTGCAAGGACATAAAGACTTTTAGTCATGTCATGACATTGAGATAAATTAAATTATTTGATAAATATTTCAGACAGTAGTTAATAAACCCACAGTATAGGTTATCAGTATTGTTCTAGTATCGTGCATGTATGACTAAAGAAAAGATTTCATGTCATTTAAACCTATCTATGAAGATGTTTTAAAAACGTAAAAGTCTTTTTTTTTTGTGTAATTGCCATATTTTAATGTTATAAAAAATGAATTTTTATAAAATTAAACATGTTTCGGTGCTTCTAAGCACCATCATCAGTAGGCAGCAACTGCCTATCTATCTACCTACACTAGAATGTTTTGCAGTCGTGTCAGGTGTCAACACTGTTATTACCATAACAACACGACTGTAAATAGTTAAGTAAATAAGAATAGTATGGTACATAACAATGATCTGGCTGAATGAGAAAACTAGATGAGACAAATTTCAAAACCAATTTTTTAATCTTACTAGCTGTGTGCCCGTTAGCAAAGATAGAAAGCCCTTTTTTTCATTACACAGTTCATTGTTTTAACTCATGTTGACTGGCAACATTCGTCTGTGTTCCAGGTGGATAACATTGTTAATATTCACATTGCTATTGTAAACCCCATGAATTTAAAGCGTTTCATATACGAAGGAAATTATATAGCAAGCCTAAATTATTTTTCCCCTCATTGTTGATTGACTCAATTTTAGTGATACTGTATATTGTATAATGTAAAATCATTAAATGCACATTTTTAATATCTTTGATACTTTGGAGTAAAACATCCGACCTCACTGGTGGCGCTATTTTCTTGTACTCGGGTTATGATTTAGGTTCAGGTTTGGTTTAACAAAAACATAATAAACCATTCATTACTGATTCATTAATCATACATTTAATAAGTGTTTGTTTAACCAATTTTAAAATACCAAGCGATTCAAAGCACACAAACAAGTATTGCGACAAGGGAAGCTGGGTGTCTAACCAAAGTTCCATATTTTAGTATTCCCCCCTCCCAAAACCAAATTTCTGGAAACCTCATTGTGAAAATATAACACAATAAATAGGCCTAACCTGTGCTAAAATACACAATATTGAAATGAATGAAATCCTACTTTTATTTTTTTCAGTTAAAGAGAAATTATTTTTCAAACTAAAATTCAGTTCGCGTAATAAAGAAACAAGTAAAATTGTTTTTGTCATTGTCATATGATATTATATATCAAATCAATTAAGATGCCATTGTAAAACATTGGATAGAAGGGCACTGCCCTGTCACTCATGAACATAAAAGTTTTTCATTCCATTCCAAAATATACATATTTTAACTTGCAATTTCTGTTATTATTACCATTTAATTTCTTGGTTGATGTGGCCTGAAACTGATTAAGTTAGTTAGATGAAAAACAGCTCTTCAAATAAAGTTTGTAATTCAATGAGGCGTCTGCATAAAAATGCAGACGCCAAACAAGACGACAAAACTTGATCGAAAACATGGCGCCTTTAACGCGAACGCTAATGCCATCTGTGAACAAATTACAACACTTTGAACATCCGGGTATTATTTTTACATCTAAAAGCAAAATGGCTCAAGCATTATTTGATGCTATAGCTGGTACGTATAAACAAACTTTTTCACCTCTTTCACTACCACTTCGGGTTCCTATTTTGATCTGGGATTGGAAAGTACAACCTATTTTGTTCCATCTTCGTTTGACCTAAGGTTCTGCATTACGTACATGGCACGACATCACTTCACTTAACACACTGTAACTGCTCGCTACACTAAACAGCATGGTCTGTTGTTGTTGTTTATTAGTGAGAGCAGAAAAGTCCGCGTCGTTGAGAATAACCCAATAAAAAAATATTATATGAACCAATTAAAAAATAAAATATTAAAATTAGCAGTAACTAATTCCCTCATCGCTTGTCAACTAAGCTGTTACGAAAGCAAGTCGAGTTTATAAGAAGCCGGGGGGTAATTGAGGGTTGAGAAATTGTTATTGTCAACACGACTATCAAGTTGGAATGTTATTGGAGTGTTAAAATTAGATTGCTTTTTTTCGACGACTACACATTGTAATCATTACCTTTGCAACTTGAATTATTACGTAGGTCGCTAATTGGTGACGTTAATCAGCGTTAAAATCGGAGTCGAACATGTGATGATCGTGGTCGCACCTCAACCGATCAACTGCAACTGAATGAACTGACTTTATTACGTGAACTTCCGCTTTGTTAAAAATTTTCAGTCAAACTTCTAAAATAAAAATTATAAAAATTCGATTTGAAATTAAATTTGTAAGGTTACCTTTGAATTTATTAAGTTTAAAATCACCCTTATTGCTGGGTGTTTTGTTTCAAAATTGTAAACTAAATAGCATCTTACATAGAGATTCATTATTATTGTGTAAAGAAATATTGTTAATATAAATTAATAGTTTGCTTATTATTAGTATTTGAAAAATAAATTGATGCCATGATTTGAAGTGTTGAATAAAATTTTTATTTGATTTATTATTTCAGTTTTTGTTTTATTATTTTTCAAAACTTAAATTTTAAGTTTGGTAAAGCCAGTGGAGTTCGGACAGTCTTAATTTGGAAGTTAAAAGGGTTATTTTATGTTGACAGTATTTGTCAGTGTGCATTAAGCTTAGATAATGCTTTTTTAAAGCTAGCTGTTTAGTATGTTGGGAATTCAAAAGTTGCTATGATGTATTTCAGGCGTTGCGGCAGCTCTCGAGAGCCAAACCGCACTAGCGGTACAATCGCTGCTGGAATCTCAAACAAGCGTGACGTCCGACTCTACAGGTACAGTTGTCTCCGTAGATCAGAGTACGTATTTTGAACTAAAAAGTGTAGCTATAAACAGATCCTTTGGCATGGTATTGGAATGCTTCGAGTCGAGCAGATTTTGCTTCAACTTGACGAAAACTCTTTAAATTGTTGTTTATGCAGTAGTTGGTTCTTCATTCGACATGGCATCAACCACACTGGTCGAGGAGGAAGATGTGTTTTTGTGTGGCAAATGCAAGAAACAGTATACTTCGCTGACAGCGTTTATGTCCCACAAGCGCGAGTCTTGCGGGTTGAACATTACCAACATGTCGATTCCTTCGTCACCTTCCGACCAAGTTCCATCTTTGCAAAATGCTTCCGATTCGCTGGAATCGCTTTCCGCTCCGAGCATAGAACAGACGTTAACCTCAATATCTCCTCAACAAATTCAGGTCAACATCGACAACCACTGTAAACAGTTTGCTGTACTGTCATCGAGTCGCTGTTTGTTGATATATTTTTTTTTCAAATGTGATGAATAGGTGTCTGCTGGTTATGCAACTATTCCAACGTCTCCGCTACCTCACAGTGTCGTTCTCAACGAATCTGAATTGCTCTCGCTGACCAATAGCATCGAGAATGGAACATTGGCATTGCCAACGTCCATTGCGAACAGCTTGTTTTTACCCCAAATCAATTCACCCACAGCCACAAGTTTATCGACAGCCCAACCCGCAACACAGTCGGTGCTCATTAAAACTGAGGTTTGCCAAAATTCATGGTCACTTATGCTATGTATTTTATACAATAGTTAACTAATGTTGAGCAAAACCCATTTAATGCAGGCCAATCAAGATCTTGCATCTTCCACATGTGTACTAACGAGTGGTAAAAAATCTCTGTTGTTGCCTAAAATCACCATCTACGAGGACAAACAAATCTCTCTGAATATAAACGAAATCCATGCCACTGTTGTTAAGCCATTGGATAAGGCAGCTAATTTGCAACGCTCGTGTGAAAACGACAAGAACAAGGTTGTTTAGCTATTGTCAATAGCTTTTCTTGGATGGTTGTGATTTATTTTACTGGTTTTTCAATCTGAGCTTATAATTATTTTTTTAGCACCAAGGAAAATTGCAGTGCAACTACTGTGATAAAGCGTTTTCCAAAAACTTTGACCTACAGCAGCATATAAGGAGTCATACGGGAGAAAAACCATTTCAATGCATCGTTTGCGGTCGTGCATTTGCTCAAAAGTCCAATGTCAAGAAACACATGCAAACTCACAAGGTAAAACAATAAGCCTTGAATTGAGCCTTTTATTCGGAACATGATTGTTCGTCTAACTGACTTTGGTAGGTCTGGCCAGAAGGAATAAGTCACACGCTTCCAAAGCAACCACCACCCCAAAAGGTAGTTGAACCAGTTGAGGAAGCTTCCTTACCTGCTCAAGAAAATGCATTGGAAAGTGCAGGGGTATGTTGCATTGCATTAAGTTACTGTTAGTTCACAATGAAATTCTCTACATTTGGATGTGTCGATAACTGAAATAATGTCAATTATTTTCCCCACAGCTGCAAGTCAATACATCGGTCGACGAATCTGGCAAGATGCGCATCGTGATAGACAATTCTTATACCTGCCAGTTTTGCAACATCAATTTTAAAACTTATTTTGAACTCAAGGCTCATTTCAAATATCATAAAAGTGAACAAGTACGCATCGCCCCCCGATATGTTTATAATAAATCATGCTAGTGCTAACGTTGTACATTTGATCAACAGGTATACAAATGCATTTTGAAAACGTGCGGCCAGACGTTTCACGAGCTGGATTCTTTTTTGGAACACACAAAGACACATGAACATGAAATGACCTATCGTTGCCATCTTTGTGCCAAAACATTTTTCAGTCTATATGAGCTGGGAGTTCACCAGTATTCGCATGCGCTGTATCCTACCCCAAGTTCCAAACCATCTGCCAAGTAAGTCATCAGTCATATGTTCATATAGAGAACATGTTGCCTAATAAATGTAGCAAAGAGGCTCGTTATACCATGGTCAGGCATTGGGAAAATGACGACACTACTTATGATTATTTGCAGACAGTTCCGCTGCACCATCTGCATGAGTAAATACGCCAGCCCCGAAGCATTGGATCACCATTTGGCTACCACCGATCACAACTTCCCATGTCCACATTGTGATAAAGTGTACTCTAGCGAACGTTATCTTCGTCGTCACCTTCCCACTCATGGCACTCTTGCCCTTCACACGTGCAGTGTGTGTGCCAAGGCATTCAAGACGGAGTACTTACTCAGAATGCACATGCTGATCCATAGCGGGGATAAACCCTTCAGCTGCAGTTTCTGCAACGCCGCTTTCAATCGCAAGGACAAGCTCAAGCGTCATCTTCTCATTCACGAGCCGGTCAAACGTTTCAAGTGTCCCTTCCGTTCTTACATCGGCTGTCTCAAAGAATTCAACAGGCCTGACAAGTTGAAAGCTCACATCATAACACACAGTGGACTGAAACCGTTCAAGTGTAAACAATGTTGCCGATCGTTCAGCAGAAAACCACACCTAAGAGAACATGAGAAATTGCATTGTGAAGAATACCAATTTCGTTGTGACCTATGTCGAAAGGTAAAGCAGGTTACTACTTAAAAAACTGCAAGAAACATAGAACCAACGACCATTTTTAACCACCGTTTCTTTTTTTTGCAGAATTTTACAAAGCAGAAGCAGCTAATGGAACATATCTGTGGCGGAAAGGCGAAAGGAAAGAGGTCGTTACGAATCCGGAAGCCAAGAAAGAAAATGGGGGAGCGCAAGCAAGTGGCACCGACTTCCAAGCAACGAGGTCGTCCAAAGAAGGCAGAATCTAATAAATCGGAAAATGAACAACAGAATAAAGGCGGCGACGTCACCACAGACTGTCAAGCGGATGAAAAAAATCCAAGTGAAGAAATAACGTGTTCACAGTCGCCGCTGAACCTCGATCTGAACAGTGACAACACATCAATGCTGAGGACACTTTTGATGCAGCTGGAACCAAGATGCGATCAGCTATCCGACTGAAATCGTTGCTCATTTTTAGCTCTGAAAGATCCAAGTAAATCATCATTAAAACGTGATGAGTGGTGCTGATCTATGGAATCTTCCTGCAGCCTGTTACTTTAAGTAATTATTTTACAACTATTTATGACAGTTTTTTCTTCCACATCTTTTGGGATGAGAAATAATTCCAATAACACTCCAAATATACAGAACAATCAATGCTAGTCAATAAACCACATCGGCAAAACGGGACAAAAAACAAGTTATTTGTTGCTGACATGATGTTTTCGTTTTGATGCATTTTAAAAACTATTCCAAGGTCATACTTAAGTAATGCATTCACTTTCTCTCGATTTTGTGTACAATTGTGATACCTAATGAAGTTCTATTATTATACAAGTGAAAAGTACAAACTAGATATGTTGGTCACTGTTTCCAGTTTTTTACATTTTTATATTTCATCGTCTTTATAAGGAGTATAAAAAGTATTTCAATATTATTTAAAATGAAACTTGATTTTACAAAAGTTAAAAAACAGAAGCAATTTTTACTTAGAACCAATGAACTCCATTGTTCACACAGAGAAAAACAAACAAACAAAATAATGTTGTACAGCAGTTTTCAGTAATACGGCAAATTCTCAATTGCCAAGTGATTTTCTTTTTCACGTTTTATTTTCAAAAAATGTTACCGACATAATTTTTAATAAATTGTATATTTTATATACAGAATTGCTAACATGTTTTCTTGTGCAGCAATTGTAGCTCAACAAAGAAAAGCTTGTGTGGTAAATAGGCACATAAAAAAACATCATACATTCCACCTCATCATCAACATATTATTACTTTCTGATAAATGTTTATATTATTATTATATTATCTGGATTAACAATAGTAAATTGCAAGGCAAAATGGCATATAAGCTTACGTCATTTCACAGATCCTAGATTCTAACAGCTTGATTGCAAAAAAATGGATTAACTCTAGTACTGTTAAGTTCAGTGATATACATTATTATTGTTATTATTTTTTTGGAAGTGCTGTCATAGACTATAAAACTCAAGAAAAAAATTCACGCAATGTTCCGCTGAAAACGAACATTGTGATTCGGAGTGCGGTTTGTTTCTTTTGCATTGGTCGCTGCAATGTAATAAGCTGAGGAATGTTTTGAAGTGCACTTCAGGTGAGTGTTGATGTAAAAAATTCAGCAAAAAAACAAAATATATATATATTTATGTATACGAACATAATTTCTCAGGATTATCATTCGACACATTGTAAACGAAATTAATGACACATGGAAAGTAAAATTCATGAAACTTACATAAATGATTATCACCAAATCATGGTGGCAGTAAGGCAATGATTATTCAAACATTTCAGCGTTTTAACAATATTAACATCAAAGATATTTCATACAGTTCTGTTTCAATCTACTTATACATGATCAGAAATTTTCACCATGGTTTGACGGATGAGACCAAACTTTCGTGTTGATAAGGCAGAAAAATGGACCCAATTGGTGTGCAACGATTTTTCAAAAAATAATTCCAGTGTCCACCAATGATCTTGACAGTTCTAATGTGCCAAAGTTAAGGCATAAGATGGCTTACACTTCACATTTGAAATACTGAACATGCCCATTGGCGATGAAAACCAGTGTTTATTTTAAGTAATATAAACTATTAGACAACATTAGATCTTAAAACCATTTGCTGAAAATTCCAACAGTTCCACATTCTGAATCTCACCGTTATTTTGCAACAATTAATCAATATTTTATTTTCAGTGGCAAACTGTTTTTGCCAATGCATGTGATCCCTTGTCTGTGATCGCTGATGAGTAATTTTTGTCTACAATGATTACAACAGTACAGTAGCTATGAAAATGCACACAACATAATGTGAATCTGCGCACCCAATTGTGGCCTTGTCAAACGTAACAGCATGACTTTGCAGGAGTCGATTAAAAATTATTTCATATTTTTTGGAAAATCATTGTCTTACTGGTGTTGAAGGCCTCGTTTTGTGATATGAAGTAGTTGAAAAAACAAATATGAACCTCTCTATCTATCTATCTATCTATACACGAGAAACAAACAAACAAAAATTAAGGAACCCCCAAAATTAATTTTGATATGTGCTTTTCTAAGACTACTGAAAATTAAAACATTATAGTGTATTGTGATGTGCAGAAAAATCCACAATTTGGTTTGGAATGTATATATAAAAAAAAATAAATCACAGTAAAGATTCCTTAAATAACATATGATTTGCAAATTCTGCAAATCCTCTTCTCGTTTGTGATATGTGAGTGCCAAAATGCTCACTATAGTAAATCTATACGTATTTTTCTACAATGAAAGCAAGGTTTGTTGTAAACATTTATAAATCTATGACATAGTTCTCTATATGCAACTTGGACGGTTGGAAAAATTTATACATCTGTATGCCTAGTGAGTAAAAAAAAAAAACACAATGTATCGATATACTTCCACTCTAAAATTATTTCCAGCGAATGAAAAATAAATCGTTTGCATGAATCCCTGATACTGGAATTAAAACAACCTTGCAAGAAAGATATCTACAGTATTTCATACAAGGAAAACAAAAATAAAAGATAGCCCAATCAACTATTTAGAAAAGCAAAAAAGAGGTAATTAAAATATTTAAACATGTTTACCCCTAATTTCAAATCTAACTAGTACAAGAACAATCAATAATAATAATAATAATAATAATAATAATAATAATGATGATAATAATAATAATAATTATAATAATAATAATGTATATTGAAAACAACGAGGATCTCGTATCAAACAACTTAACGAAAACCATCGTTTCTGCACCAATTAATAAAAATTCAATATTTGGTCCCCCTGTAAATTAACCCCAACTTGTTGCTAAAAAAGTGAAGTTTTAAGAACACTAATTAAGAAGTGAATGTGTCAACACTGATGCAACAAAAAAATTCTAGAAACAAATCCATTTCATTTGTAAAATAGAAGACTTATTATCAATAGGTTAGGCACAACATGAATTTTACCCAAAGATCTCTGCCATTTTGGTGATGTCTAGCATTATTTCATCATCATCATCCCATCTTCGTTCTCGCTTTCGCCATTGAAAAAGTCTCCGCTCGAAAGCCCTTCGTTTTCGGATGAATGCTGAAAGCTGTTGCAGGAATTCTCGTCGTCGGCAGACGAATTGCTGCCATTTGGAAGATGCTGCGAATCGGACAACCCTGGATCTTCTTCGTTGGTTTCCGATTCGGATGCCGAGTTCATTGTCGAGTTGATTGCCGAGTCAAGGAGATCGTCCCATGGTATGCTCTCGTCTCTTTGATCATGCTTTTGCTGGTAGTGTTTTCTCAGGTTGCTTGGCGTGGAGAATGCACTGTTCGGACACAGGTGGCAACGGTAGGGTCGCTCTGGAGCCATTTTGACTTCTTGATCCCCTCCCGTTGCACCGCCGTGTTTGCGCACCAGATGGCGATCACAGTTAGATTTTGTCGTGAACAACAACGGGCAGTGAGGACATTTGAAAGGCTTTTGACCGGTGTGGGTCAAAATGTGCCTTCGAAGAGAACTCGTCCAAGGGAAACGTCGAGAACAATAAGGACAAGAAACTCGATGGGGAGCGTTCGTGTAAGCAGAGCGTTTCGTATCCTGTTTTTCGCTATTCGTTGGCCCATTGTTCTGGACGTACGTTCCTGGTCCATTCTCAGGTTCTCGGAATATCTCTTGTATCTTCTGCGCATTGGCAGTATCGAGAAGTTTGGAAACGCTCACCAAATCTTGCGCATGTTCTTGAATGTCACTACCATCGACGCTTGATTTTTCCTCCGTTTCATCGAGAGAAACCTCCACCACCGCAGGAATGGGCATAGCATTCGATACGTCATCTTCTTCTTGAACGGTCACTGCCAATCGCTGCCTTATCTGTTGAGAAATCGCCTCTTTGACGTGGTTGGATATTGGTCGTGGAATTGGGTCGGTTGCCCTAGGTAACAAAGGTCGAGATGGAACTCCGACAGATGAACTAGGTTTACGTCCTCGGACTCTAGCCTCCCAATGTTCTGGATGCTGCTGTTTGATGTGGCGTTCCATGTTGGATCTCAACGTGAAACCAGCATCGCAGTGATTGCACTTGAAGGGGCGTTCCGTACGATAACGTTTCTGCTTTTGCTTTTTGAGCAAGATCTCAGGACCATTGTCTGTTTTCACTAAATTCTTTGGAAATAAATTAGCTGGCATTTCTTGTTGTGGGAACAGTACGGGGCTTAAAATGATGGGTGAAGGAATACGTGGAGTGTTCTCGGAAGGAACTGTTGCATTTAAATCCAGAACTGGACTCGGAGTTTCTTGTGAAAGTGTTCTAGGAGATGGAGGGGTAATGGGTGAAGAATGGCTACAAAAAGGGTTGATACGTTTACTCAGAAAAGGGGAACTCTGCATAAACAAAGGGGGAGGTGGTGGAGGCAATGGTTTCCAGGTTGACGGAGTCGTTCGTGGTCGAGATGGTGAAGCATTGTTAGCAAACCCTCCGGAGACGTTCGAAGGTTCCATTCGTTTGATGGACAAGTCCATGGGGTAAACAGCCAAGTCGAGAGGTTCTTCCTGCAAAGGCACGTCTGCCATACTACGAGTCGACCAATTAACTAATACATCAACACTGCTCAAATCTGAATCTGACATGTTGGCGTCTGAAATGGGAGGAACAGGATCCAGCAAGGGTGGACCAGGAGACATGCTAGCGTCCGACATGTCTGGAACATCATCCGAGTTTATCACACTTTGGTCTTCAGCGTCCAGACTGTTTTCAGACGTCAGGGACCATATACAATCGCCTACACCTTCTCTCTTATCTGGATGTTGGTTCAAGTCATGTCGGTAGCCGTTGTTTCTCGTGGAAAAACCTAGATGACAAAGATGACAATGAAGAAGCTGCATAATGTTGACACAGGACTCAAAACATACATTTCAAAATTTATCATGGTGTCAAAAAAAAATACGAACCGTTCAAGGGTGGCGAAGAATCTTGGACTTGTTGTGGCATCATCTGCATAGCATTCCGTATCTCTTGTTTGTTGAGCTTTCCGTGTCTCTTCCGCATGTGGCGTTCGCAATTGGCTTTTGTTGTAAAAGCATACTGACACAAAGTGCATAGGTAAGGACGCTCTCCATTGTGCGTTCGAAGATGACGGAGAAGCGTACTCTTGTCGACACTGGTGTATGAGCACATGTTGCAACGATAAGGTGACATTCCCAAATGACTGCGGTTGTGACCTTTCAGCGCTCGCAGATTGGGAAACACAAGCGGGCAAAGCTTGCAAGGGAAGCGTGCTTTGTTCGAATTATTCATAGATGATGGCGAAACAGCAGCGTGTTCGCTGTCAGCGGGAAGTTCGGGACTGGCTGTGGCAGAATCGGCTGTTGCAGGTGACTCAGGATTGATGTTCAGCCCACGCCTAGGGGAACTGGATTTCACGCCAACAGGTGGATTGCCCATCGAGGGCAAAAGACAAGGGGCACTCGTTAATGATAAAATGCTTTGAATATCGGCGAAGTCTTCCGTGTTATCGCTGACAAACGTCGAACGTACCGGTAAGTCTGTCTGTTCGCTCGTTTTTGATGAAGGCATTCCATGGGTGAAGTAGGCAGGATTTTCATAAGGCTCTTCTGGCATTCGTGGAATTGGATGGAGTAACTTGTTGGCTTGCAAACCAAGAACGGCAAAAAAGTTCTCCTTATTGGACGTAGGAACCTGAGCAGCAACATTTCCACTGTCTCGGGAAAGACATTTATCGCTTGTTCGACAATCACGCTGATGCCTGTTCAACTTTTTTGCATCGGTAAACGTTAAGTCACATTTGTTACAGCACAAATTTTCTTCACAATGTTTCGTCTTGCGGTGTAATTTTAAGGCACTACCACAGGGAAAAGCTTTCTTGCATCGTGAACATTCAAAAGAATGAAACATGCTGCTCGGACATCGAGTGTTCTGTTCACATACTGCTTTAGCGACAACTGCAAACTTCTCGCTCGAAAAGTCGAGAAATGTAAGATCCTGGAATCCAATAGTAACGTTTTGTGAATTTTTCCCGTTAGCATTCTTGAAATGAACAAAGTATCGGTGTCGGTTCAATACTCGAAAATTTTTGAACGGCAAATTGCAGTCCTGGCACTTCAAGATATTGGGGTGCGTTTCGAGATGGGTCTGAAGCCCATATTTGCATAGGAATGTCTTATTGCATACGGGACAATGAAGCTGTTCGTCTTCTTGATCCACAGCAGTCTCAGGGAGTTTATCTACCACTGGAGGAGGAGTTGAGGTTTCTTCGAAACTCTCTATTTTTTCATCGATGGCATTGTCGATCATTTTGCACGGTGGCTCATCGTCAATTGATCTAGGACTGCCAGGCCGTTTGATGGGAGTTGAACGTGAACTTCTGTCATCTTCGTTGGCATCGCTACCTTCCCCATGATGGGTTCGCATGTGTCGATGCATATTACCATTGGTGGTAAATGCCATGTTGCACTGACTACACTTGAATGGTCTTTCACCCGAGTGGACAAGCATATGACGATCCAAAGAACTGGACGAACTCAGGGTCTTCCCACATATTCGGCAAGCATGCATCGAGGCTGTTGGATCTCCCGAGTTGTGAAGACGAATGTGACAAGTGAAATCATGTTGGGATTCTAAGGCTTTGTCACAAACTGGACATTCGTAAGATGAATTCAACTCTTCAGGCACTTCAGAAACTCCCTAAAATAAATAAATTAAAATGCTATTAACGTTTTGTTCTTGTAAAATAGTTGATGGAAACTTTTCAACAATGCAACTCTTCAAATGTACTGGTTGACAAACAGATTGACCTAGCTTAAACGTTGCATTATAACAACACATGAATTTTGACTGTACTATCATCTGGCAGGTTAGGTTCCAGACACGTACCGCCAAAAAAAAAGTCGAAATGCAGAACATAAGACTTTTTTCACTTGTAAGTGTATATGTATAAAAGATTAACAACTTGTTTACACCATAATGTTGTGTGTGTAATAGGGCTAGGAATAAAAAACGATACCAAGTCAAATCAATATATTGTACAGAGAGAGCATCATACCAAAAAAAAATAGCAGAAAAAGCCGACAAGACAAGCACCTGACATAATGCACATAGACATAATTGAAAATCGCTGTATTAGTGGAACACTGTGCTATCAGTAAAGCAGGGTCCTACTGTATTTTAAATATTATAAATTGAGCGCTGAACTGTTGAAAGTTATTAGAATAGCAACATCACACTGTAGTGGAACTGAATTGTTTGTGACGAGCAGTCCAGCATAGAAATTTGAAAAAGCTTTCAAAGTCAGCTAAAATAAACGGATTCATTATAAAAAAAAAATAATACCTGAGATTGTTTTGGTAATGATTTGTTGGGGCTTTTTTTCTTGCTTTCGGATTCAGGTTCTTCGGTGATGGTTGATTGGTCTATGCATGGGCTTTCTTGGACGATTTCTTCTTTTTCATCCACTGCAATAAGAAACATGAGAAGAAACATGAGCTAATGTCCTTAGATGTTTATTTTTTTTTTAAATCTCTTTGTCATGCAAACAATTACTCTACAGAAAAAAGTGCAAGTTTTAACTCAATAAAAAGTAACAAATAAACAAACATTAACAAAGAAAATTTGCAAGTTATCATAGTTCATAGTCAAGGTGGGTCATTTCAACCATCACTAAAGCTCCAATTCAGAACAGAGTTCATTCAGGTCATTAATTTCATTTTAGCGATTAATTTAAACTCCATAAATCACAATCTTATCGTTGTTCATACTTTGTTTTTAAGAAAAAAATGACACCAAAACACAATAATATTCCAGTAATTCACCATGGCATCACAAGTTGATGTGATTTACAATTTGTGTGTTGTATCCAAGTTTCATTGGAATTCGATACGAAACTCATACGTACATCTTGATGATAGCATGAAGATCAACTCAGTTACACAAATCAATACTGAATGTTGAATTTTTAATGAACGTATTTTTATGAACAATATTCACTTGAACACTAACAATCGACAAATTTTAAATATCGATAATGAAAATTTGTATCCTACCCCCCCCCCCCCAAAAAAAAAAAAACGAAATTTGCCTTGCAACCCATTCTGCACCAAGTAAAATAACACAAATCTGATTTTTAATGCAGATGAAACATTAACTTATTTTAATGAACGGATAAGAACAATTATCCAAACTAACTCTCCTCCAGCGACTAGTCATCAAGGCATAAGAATAATTCATTGTCTTTTCCATACTGAGTTTTTTTGTTAATCTTTAGTACTGTTAATAATAACAACCACCACCACCACCACCACCACTATGGGCAGGGAGTGCCACCACCGTGCCAACTGACTGATGTTTTTAATGATCCTCTATGTTGCTATGGTAACACCTTCGATGCACAACATCCTGCCTCGGCACACACAGTCAGTTACTTGGTTCTCCATTCTCTTCTGGCAAAGGCAGGAAATTCCTTTTTCCTCTTGGAGTAACAAGAAACTCCAAACGCCAAAAGGGTCATTCCACGCTCTTTTCCCTACATCACCCTTTGCATATTCTCAGTTGCTTGAAATCTGAGTGGCTGACCACTTGAGAGGGTGAAAATGCAACAAGTGTGGGGAGTTGTGTCGTGTGAAATAAAAGTGTAGTATTCATATATCAATCAGGGCAGTTTATGGGGTGTCGTTCCAACACTGTTTCGGAAACTGTTATGCCATATACCATATTATTAGATAATTGACACTTTCACTAGTGAATAAAGCGTTGTAGATAATGACAAAAAACAAAATTTTAAAATCTTTGCTCCAGCTTGGGATAGAACCAGGGGACCTGTCGTTTATGCAAACTTCTTGTAATCATAGACTATGTATGGTTTCTAACCATCTGGGCTTCTGGTACTGACGAAGTGGATATCGGACCAAATAACAATTGAAATTATTAATCTTCATTATGAAATGTTCGATTTCATCGTTTTAGACAACTTGTTTTGTTTAAAAGCCAATTCATTTTTAATTCAAACATGTTTCGAGTCATTCTTTTTACAACTTCATCTTTAGAACTATTTGAGATACACTTTTTTTAATAACAGTTCACCCCCTCCCCCCTTCTAATATCTTGTTTTCTGAAACCTTTGTTATAAAAATTAACACAACCGAAGGAAAAAACTGTCCTCGTGATGTAAAGGACCGGCTTGCATATTTATAATTCGGTCTTTTATCTATTCAACCCTACCACCGAAGTTCTCTATCCGGACAATTACTTCAAAATTCCATAACACCACAACAGACATTTTTTTTTTAGAATTGACTGAACCACTTCGACACGCAACCCATCATGATGAATCAATATATCCTAAATAATCACGTTCGATGACACGAATTTTTCAGGTGGTTCTTTGACACTACCACTCTGACCGTGACATATTTGAAAGTCTCTGAACTTGTTGATACTATGCTCTGATTGGCGACCAGCACGACTGAAAGAAACACTAACAAAGTCAAAATAAAATAAACTAAAGAAAGCGATTTCTCAACGAAACGGATAATCCATCGACATCACTAGCAACACTTTTAAGTTGAATTTTTGTTTTTATTAACTCCACCTAATTTAATTTTTTGTCACGTAATGTGTTCAGCCTCCTGTCATCATTTAGCCCTCGTACGACAGCACTAATTAAAATATACGTAAAAAAATAAATTGAAAGGAAGAAAGAGAGAGAGAGAGAGAGAACAGTACTGTTTATTTCAAGGGATGTGGTGTGCAGCAAGGCGTAACGCCATCTAAAGCCATTGTTAACTGAATGGAAAAAGAATTGAGAAACAGGAAAGAGGCTGCAGAAGTATACACACTATGCTAGAGACGAAGAAGAAGCAAAAAAAAACAACTTAGGAAGAGGGGATAGGAACCAACGACACGACCGACATCGATAAGGAAAGATGATGGAGAATTCACACAAAAGGAGGATGTGAGATAGAGAGGGAAAGAAGAAAAAGAAAACAACTGACTGACTGACTATCCTCCATAAAAGAGATGGAGGGTGTACACTGTACAGTGGTAGGGAAAAAGAAGTGCCTCTACTGCTTGCAGGTGGGTTTGCATCTCCCAACTGGAAATGTCAGCAGATTCAAATGGTAAAAACTGTTGGGCGAGGGAGTGGTTCCTGAGGAAGAATGGACAACCTATCTATCTATCTATCCGATAGAGAAGTTGCAAAACCATATAAGCCCATACGACCCCAGAGTTGACATATCTTCTCTCAACTATATTTGTCTCATACCTGACGTGTTATCTGTACAGAGTTAAATCTCCATAAAAATAAAACAAAACGAGTACATTAAAAATGTTTTTTAAACATACTCTTTATATACCCTATTGTCATATAGCATGTACATATATAACGCAAAAAAAAATATCCATTTTTGCATCTGCATTTTTTATTTATGCGAATTAAAATGTATGCAATCGGACTGATCTGGTATTCAATTTATGCATGTTTTGAGCAATTCATTTTTCAATATGCGAATTTCAATTTATGCGATCATTGAATAATTCGTTATTTGATTTATAAGCGTAAATAATCTGAATAATTCCATGTTTGATTTCTGCGATTTTCTATTTATTTATTATTATATAGGCGATTTTGTTTTATATTATTTTTTTATTTATGTGGTTCTCGTTATGCGTTTTTTTTTTTTTTGTTAGATGGCAGTACACGTTCAATCACTCACAAACTCACAAGTGAAACTAATATAAAGCGTATAAAAATAAAGCGAGAAGATTAGAAGAAAATAGCTTTATCCAAAAAGTAAAATTCATAAAAAACTAGGTATACAGTACTTCAAATATCCTTGTCAAATAATCACCACTGTCTAGTACAAATTTCACTCCACTTGTTTCAAACGCGCTCTTTGTAATATAGAAACAATGATGCCAAATTTGAATGATGTGTAATGACTCCCCGAACTACGCAAAGTAAACTAAAACACGCTTTACACCAAAATTGTGGTCTTTATAAAGTATAAAATTATAAGCATTAACACAATCGTCCAGCATTAGACAACTTTTAATTAGGACTAAAGTAGGCTACGCTAGTTTTTCTTTCAAATTCGGATGTGTAAACTACGCCTGTCCTCGCAACTGGAACATTGACATGTATACACGGAACGTTCATTTTTGTCAGTGCTAGAAGGAATAAGATATTTATGAAAAAAAAATAATAATAACAACAAAAAAACCACATCCAGTGCGAAAAAAAACAAACAATCTCACGTCCTGGATTTTTCTATTCGCTATAGTTTCTTCTAATAATACAGAGACATTACGAAAAAAAACCCAACCAACCAAAACAAAACAAAACGCGTCTCCATCTAATTAGATATCACAACTGGATAGGATGAACTTTCTTCTCTTTCTCTCTAATGTTTATTTCAGAAGGATCGGTTGTCGTATTTTGTTTTTATATTCCCCACCACGACATCGATTCGAGTTTGGCAACGTTTCTCATACACGCAGTTATTGTGTTATGTAGATGCTGGAGATGGTCACCATGACAACCGTCGGAAGAATATTAAAAAAAAAAAGAAAGAAAAAAAGACCAACTAATAATGATGGTGAAGTTGGTTGCACGTCAACGGCGCTATTAACATGGTGGCCGTAATTTGACAATATAAAGACAGATCACATTTTTTCTACTTCTTTTCACGCCATCCTTTTTCTTCTCTTCTCCCCTTCCCGTACAAAAAAAGTCTCCAGTGGGAAGGTGACTAATAAACGACATTCGACTCCTCCCACGCTCGTGCACGACGCAGTGGAACTCGTTAGCTCCACAATTCAGTAGGAACATCATTTTCTAAATCCACCCACCCACGCACCCACCCACCAACCCACAACACACACTCGTCGTTAGAGGAGTTTCGGCCTGCTTCCTCACTTATATTTTCATCTTGCTCGACTCGACTCCCTCGCAAATTGGTCGTTTCGATAATAATAATAATGCATCTCCACCTGAGATTGCTGGCAAATACACAATGGTGATGATGACTGAACTTCAATAAAACGGAAGACCCTTTTTTTTTCTCCACACTACGATTTTCCCTCTCTCCAATAAACCCATCTCTAACCTGAATTGAAAAGAAAAATCACTTAATCAATTCTTATAGTTCTTCGTTTCACATGGCACGCGCTTTTCTACACACCTATTCCAGTATTTTCTTTGCTCGGTCTCCATGGTACGTTTAATGGATGGTGATCCTGTTTATTGATATTCAGAGCGCATCGATTTTTCTAAAGCATTTCAGGTTGTCTTCTAGCATAGTGGGGTTTTTTTGTTGCTTTTATAAATAAAGTACTGTATATAAATTTCACTTGGAACGTATATAATCCTGTCTAATTGCGCGCGCGAAACGGCAAAAAAAAAAATTAAATAACCCGAAATCTTATTAATTAACTGAAATGACTTCACCTTGGCCAACATTTCTACACCATTCACGCGGTCTTTGAAAAATTATGTCTTAGATGGTGGTGGTGGCAGTTGTTGTGGTTTTGGGGGAGTTCCAAATTCGAATGCAAATTAAACATCAAGTTGCTTTTACTAAAAAAACACCACCAACCAAACACACAACCTTCACATCCGCCCTCCAACAAACTGAACCATTTCACACAGCGCCCACGGATGTCGCAATTCATTAAGGATGCGAAAAAGAGATTTTTCTTCATCGTCGTCGTCATCATCATCTCTTCCGTTTACCTGTGCAACGAGTCAAGCAGGATGCGGAAAAACGAACAAAAAAAAAGCCTATAAAGAAGACGTAGGAAAAAGTGCTCGAGTTTCTTTCTTAGATTTTGCTCACGACGATGACGACCATCTCGAAGGGTCACGAACCGCACCCGTTCGTGTCCTCATCTCGGATGACAAAAGAAGAAGAGAGGAAAAAAAAACGATGGACATTTCCTTTTCCCCTTTACCGAAGAAGGAATAGATGGGGAAAACACGTGTCACGTGATCCTTCAACTGATCCCTAGGGAAACGGACCAACTATAAATAGTGACATTTCCCTTCGAAATGATCGTTGCTGCTCACGAGGTGTGAGTGCAAATAGTCGATACAAAGAACGAGTGCTGTTGTATATACGTATGTAGTAAAGAAAAACGGAAAGGAAACGGTTACTAAGGAAATACCCCCCTCCTTGTATATACATTACAAACCTCAAATCACTTGACTTAACAAAAACAACTTTATCTCAATTACTTTTAGTTACACATGAAAACGCATCTTCCTTACTGATCTGCAATTCCACTTAACTAAAAAAATGTAAATTATACCCATAAAATAAAAAATTTTGATTTTACACCCTAATTAATTAAGGTCCCTATAATTAATCAATTTTTGTTCAGAAAAACCACCAACCTTACATTTAATTTAAAAAAATAAAACTTTTAGAAAACTTGACCCTGTAACCATTTTTAAGTGGATTGCTTTATAAATATTCAGTTTGAATATCAGTAGTGTTTGAGTTTCAATATCACTCGGTTTTGAAATCAAACAGATAAGATGACATCTTTAAATTAAAAAAAAAATAAACAAATTCATACAAACAGTTCAATTTTTCCCCTTTAGCATTTAGACCGACACCATACCGTGCCCATTAAACTCTTATAAAGAACACCTACACAAAAAAAATTACTACTAGCCTACGGTGCAAAAAGGGCGTGTATTTTTTGGCAACCATTTCTACCACTACGTTTTTATCTCCTTTCACACCTCTATTACCATGATAATAATACAAAAATTCGATGCGAAAAACCGGGTGGAGAAATTTTATGAATATTACAGTGGTGGATCTCCCGTGAAGTCGCAGCATCCTATCTGTACGATAAAAAAACGTAGAGGGGGATCTGGAATCCCTCATCTTTGAAGAGTATAAGTACGGCATTTTCTATCTACGAGGGAACAGATCGATTCACCTGGCGAAAAAAAGAGGAGATTCAATAGGAAAAGCAAGATGGTAGTATGAAGAGGAAAAAAAATCGTGGAAAATCGCTGCTCCCATTGAATCCAGGGAATTCCCTGTTACTCAATAGATGCTGGGAACCCCCTGGTTCCCCTTCTCAAAACTCCACACAATGAATAAGGAAGACGCAAAGAAAGAGAATCTCCTCTAGCGCTCTAGGTACAACTTTCATGTTCTCTCGTTCACATTCGCCGTCTTTTTTTTTTTATCCCTCCTATTTTTCCTATGCAATAAATATAACTATATTTTTTTTCGGCATTAAGACAAAATACGTACTTCCAAAGTAAGCCAATCTGAATTTTTTTTTTCAAAGAAAAATCCCTTATGATGCATCACTATCTGAGTGCATTATATTGTATTAGCTTATTACACGAAAACAAGAGTACAGATGATAAAAAAAAGAATATGATAAACTTATTTTGTCGATAAACATAAAAAGATCGAGAATTACAAATTTATCGTAATAGAATTTTTTATACCATAGCTGGCCATCTGACGTACTTGTTTAGAGTATAACAAACTTTCTAATAGCATGTAATTGAAAAGCATTAAGTTCGGCATGTTTAATGAATGTAAAACTAGATGTTATAATTAATTATGCAAAACCACTGTACTGTATAGGTAATTTCACGAATATTTTTTATTTCCCCCCCCCTCCCAAAAATACAAAACCAACTAAAACTAAATCATATTGTTTTCATGATCACCTTGATGCGTTTATGAATACCTAAGATAGATCACTTTTTTTTAAACTTCATCCTATAGGAACATAAAATCAGAAGGATACATAAATGCATCTTATAAATGAAAAATCTTAGAACACACATCAGCTGTCTCTGTTTGGTCGTTTTTTCCCAATTCAACTATAGAAAGACTGACTTCTTTCATTGACAAAAAAAAAAGAAGGGGAAACGGGAGTTAGACAGGTGGGTTGCAAGGTATACAACAGCGAGTTTCACTCCCCGTTCTTCTTTCAAATGCATTGAAAGAGAGAGACCCACATATTCAGTCTGTATATATATATGTATGTATAATTCAACCATAAGCTAGGCTACGTGGATGAGAAGAGATAAAAACTCGGAAAAAACAAAACAGAAAAAAGGTTATGAGCACTCGATAAAACAAACACGAAAATAAATGAATGCCTTATCTCCACTTACAACACCCTATCATCGACAATCCGTTCTAGGACTAAAAAGAAGAGAAAAAAAAATCAGATTTCTAATTTTGTAAGTTCGCTTCACTAACAAACTCGCTGAACTCGATACTGCTTATCTGGGCGAGCCACTTGTCAATGTTTTCACGTGATAGGGAATAAACTGGCATGAAAAATAAAGCCAAGATCCATCTGCCACTCGAAGATAAGAGACGAGAAGTATAGAAAAAAAAACCATCACAACTCTTCACCTTTCAAACTCGATACATTTCTCTTTCTGCAAAAACCATACGGTTCAGTATTAAAAAAAACCTAGCAAACTCGTTTTCTCGTCATAAGCTTTACAAAACCTCATAACATAGTTAAAACAAAAGGAAGAAGCAAAAAGTGGAGGTAAGAAAGAAGAATGACCTAAACGGTGTAGAGAAGAAGTCAATGCCAACCACGGTGACTGGTAGTACGAGGGTCTTTATCTTTTCCAATCTCCTCCCCCTTTCCCTCGTTGCTTGTCTTCAGTGCCAACTGATGTGAAAACTTGCAGCGAGAGATTTGCTCCATTTATTTGCACAGCCGCTCTGATAAATCTACTACGAGTCATAAGTAAGCTAAGCTAGCTACACCACGATTGTGAAATCCTTGAGAGTACAACTTAGTTCCTTCGTACCGAAAAATTGCGATATACTAAAACTCATTCCTCCGAAATGTTTTTAGGTCTCAACGTTTAACTCCAAATTAAGTCAAATTTCCAAATAAATTAAAAAATCTTCCAAAAAAAAAAAAGAAACTACTGAAAGAAAAAAAATAACCCACTAGGAAACAAAATTAAACGAAAATTGCTTTTAAAAAGCCTTGATTACAACGTGTCAACAACGAGAAGCGCAATTACACAACGTTAATACCATTGATGGACATTGTAACAGTTTCCAGAATTCTGAACTCTGTTGACCAGAATCCTTGCAGCTCCAGACTCTCATTCATAAAAGAGATCGCATAGAAGCCTATTATCTGCCAACGCTTAGCTTCTTTTCGGCCATAAAGAATTAGTATTTCACCCTCCCCCTATCAGGGGTTACGGGTTTTATGACCTGCAATCGATCGAGTATTGGACAAAAAATGGCAACAACAAAAAATGTCGTGTCAACACCATAAAATAAACCCAAAGTGGGGAGAAAAACTAGGGTTCCAAATTGCAACAGTGCCAGGAGGCATTCACCTGAGGAGATGCTGATCGTTGTGGGGTTCTCCTCGCAGAAGAATCGATTTGGGGAATTCCTCACTCTTACTAGCCTTGCAGTTTTCTTGTTCTTCGAGGTTTGGCCCCACCCCCGCACGACTTCAATGGGCCAGGCCGAAAGAGAACGTGACTCCTAAATCTTGTTGCAGGTGAGAACCGGGCATTAGAGACCTCGTCTAAACGGAGGGAAACTTCGGCCGGTTTCGTCTTGCAACAAAAAAAAAATAATAAAGGACGCTCTAAGCACAGTGGTTCTTCCAAACGTAGACCCCCTTGGGAGGTCCTCGGGAAGATTACAGAGAATTTATCTTGGGACAAATTCATTCCACGGTTATTCCACAAGTTTCGTCCCCATCGTTAGGTGTTTAAGATTCCAGTGCAAATGTTTGTTGACCAAAAGAAAGATCAACCTTGCGCGATGATGTCAGCATCTGAAAGTTCCAAGTTCCACCATGGACACCATGTTAATGTTCAATGCCAAATGATTATACTGTACTTTATTTTATTACTACTACTCGTACTACTGCACAGTCGCACATTTTCCTTAGTGTGCAAAACAATTTCAAAATGCCTTTTCCATTGTTCAGTTAGTACCATGCGTTCAAGCTTACAATACCAAAACACAAAAAAGCGACTAGAAAGAAAATTCAATCTTAAATGACATAGGATGTCACAGTTATTTTTACATCTCATTTTAATTTTACCATGAAGCGTATAAAAGTTAATCAAGTCCAACTAACTTTCTTTACTAAACCATTTATGACAAAGAAATATATGTAATTCAATTTAAACAACATCTTCCGCTTTCTTGGAATTCAATCCTAAACTGTAGACACGACAAAAGTTTTCCATGAAAAATTCTATACAATGTCACACGACGAAGAGAAAGGAAAACCAATTACAACTTTTTTGCCAGAAAGACCGTGTTTAAGCTTCATCTCTATTTCCTATTACGTAGTATTACCAAAGATCAAATTTCTCACGATTGAAAATTCTTTTCCCCCGTTCGATTTACGACACCGAGACCTCATTTTGAGTCGTCGACGATTGGGTGGAAGATCGCAAATTAGGTCACGACCCGTAGTCGAAAGAGTCATACACACAGTCGAAGCAAAACGTTTCCCTCGACAAAGAAAAATGTCGTTTTCGCCGAATCAAAACACATCACAACAAACAAAACCCGGACAATTCATCCACCCTTTAGAAACAACTTCCAGCTTCCTCGCTAGATGGAAAAGCCTGATGATGAAGACAGAGAGAAAGACAATGATGATGATGACGATGAAGTAAACTTTGGAACGAAAAACCTGTTTGGAAACAGCAGCAGCTAAATCTCTTCCAACTGGTTTCTTTCACTTCTTGTTTATCGAAGGCAAGAAGACGAAGAAGAAGAAGAAGAGTTTTTTTTATGGTTGCAAAGTTTGTGATGGCAACGAAAATAGAAACTCACCCACCAACCAACCACTTGTTGCTGAGACCAAAAATAAACGCTTCCAATTCGAATCGTTGAGATGGATCATCATTGCAAAAATAACCGAATGAAAGAAAGCCATAATTTAAATTCTCAAATCAAAATGCAAGTGGTTGGGTCTTCAAATTACAGCTGCACTTTTGCCACAATGAAAGTCACTCTTATCAACTGATATTGTCAAACATTTCCAATCGTTTCAATAACTCAATTGTATGCGTTTCATAGTCGAATTTAAGAAAAAAACCAAAGGGTTGGAAAAATACCTTGCCTTTGTAGTTTTGTCAATATAGCATAGCTTTTTCCATCCTTTGGAGTTGTTAAGCAAGTCGCAAAATCCTGGTGTAAACATAAACGATTATTGTTCGCTGTTGTTCAAAACTACAAAACTCGAATGACATCATCATCTTGGTTCGAAAAGCTCGGTCTCCTACTAGGGAATGTCATCTCGCACCCTCAATAAAGATAATACTAATAAAAAAAGAAGAAAAAAAGGAAACCGAAAGATAACGGAATCTAATCCTTCAAATCGGATGACCTCATTTTGCGGATAAAAGCTTGCTGCACGTACTACTAGTCAAAAAGTTCTTTCGGAGGGAAGAGCGAAAAAGAACTCTTTCGATTGACAAAGTCCAATCAGCTATTAGTAGGAGAAGGAGGAGCAGTAGCTAGCGAATGTAGGGCGATTGAATGGTCGAAGAGAAGAGGAGGAAAGAAAATGATGGAAAAGGACAAGTGATCCATAACCAGTGGAGAGAGAAGGACAAGGAACCATAGACGTTTTTGAGAGGAGTGAATGTGAATGGATGGTGCAGCAGCAGCACAAGTAGCAACAGCAGGCAGAGACCTTTTGTCGTGCTGATGATCATGTCGTGGGTTCGCCCGTGAAGCGTGTTCTAGGTTGTTGCTCTTGGATGGTCATGCCTGGAAGCTTCCCAGGGGGCTTCTCACACACATCCACCATTTTCTACCATCACCAGCTGCTGCTGCTGCTTCTATACTTCTTCTCTTGGTGCTGGACAGCAGCATCTCTTCACCCCCCCCCCCACCTTCCCTTCTACTTTCCAAGAAATGTAAAGAAAACTCCCTCCGTTGTATAGTTCACTTGTACTACTCCAAACTCAACACTTTTGGAATTGCAAGTTGCAAACTCCAACTACCCCCCCAAAAAAAAAAAAACTCAAGTTATTATTTTTTTGAAAATGTTATATAAGTAACTAAGATTTAGATATTTGAATAACACGATTGTTCGAAAAAAACGACCAATGTAGGCTGTACTACCGGTATACAAGTACAGTATGTCGACTTGTTGGATTTTCCCCACAATTCAATCAAATAAACCAGTTCACGTATAAACATAAATACCTTGTATATATATATGCATGCATCTTATAATTTGAATATCATACTGACAGAGATAAACCAAGACGAAATACAATGATCAGCAAATATAATAAATAATAAATAAAAATAATACGATATATGACTCGACTTCTCACACTTCACAGGCTCGCAGATTTATACACACCGTGCATAATTTCTATCGCAAGTACCCTTCTATCCATCACCAGTCGAGTATAAATTCGGCATTTTGTAGATTTTTCCTCCCCACATTTCCCCAAGGATCTCATCACTCATCCCGGTGGTGCCCTTTTAGGAAACGAGAAGGGAACAATGGAAGAGGGGAGCAAAGATATAAAAGAGATGAAAAGCATCATCATCATCATCATCATCATCTTCTTCTACGAGTTGGAAATGTCATCATCCTTTCCCAAATCTTTCATCGGTTGAGCTTCGTCTCACATCACTGCCAGTGACAAAATAGTAAAACAAAACTCGACTTATTAGAGCTTGGCGGGACGTCTTTCGTGACCACTCAACTTAACTCTCGTGTTGTTGACACAACGGTTTCGATACACATCATCATCACCATTCACTGTTTTATACAGAATATACAACGGATAACTGGAGAGAGAGAGAAAAAATTAACCCTTAAAACTCCAATTGTTCGTGATCCAATTCATAACTCTCTTTTGTGAGTCATGCATGTCTAATAAAAGCAATGACTGCTTCATCTCGAGAAAGAAGACACGATGATGATGAGCTTAAAATGTCATCGTTACTCTCCAGATTCACTATCAAGTGAAATTAGAAGAGAAAGCCAACGATGATGATAATCATAATAATAATAATAAGAATGGTGAAGAACAGTAGAATCAGTGGTGGTGGCCTTTCAAAACCACCTGTCATAAAATCAGATCGCTCGATAAGTCTTTTGGCACCAACAACCATTCCAAGAAACATTTTCTTCGTTTTTAAAGAAACCTAAGAACGAGTCACGTATTCGATGGTTTCAATTCACGCATCAACAAAAATTTACAATTTGTATAGTTTTTTTATATTCACTGATAAAGTATAGATTTCGTTGCTACATTGGGTCTTCCAAAGGTCATTATGCTATGAAATAATGCAAATTTCAAATAAATGTTTTATTGACAACATGCGTCTATTTATCTACATAATAAAATACAAACCGAAAAAAAATCATTAATAAACGTAGGCTACATGGCTAAAAAATGTAATGACGTTTACATTTTTTACATAAACGTTTACATGCATTTCAGAGGGTATTGTTTTGAAAAAGTAAATCAATAATAAATTATAAAAATTTACAGTACAATACATTGTATAACTACCTACAAGTATATTTCGTATGAATATATGTATGGTCATGATGTTCTTAAAAACATCTATTTGAAGAGATTCGCTTTATTTCAACACATGATAACTTTAGGAATATCCTGTATATTCTGCTAAACCTAATTCTGACGCATCAAATCTATTTCAGTTCAATGATAAAAAAAAAAAACTGTTATGTCAACCATCGGAATGTATTGATAACGACAAGCCCATATTTTTCTCAGAATCTTCTGCACTCGTTTTAGGTACATACAGTGGATACTCGACAGTCAAACTTACTTTACAATAATAAGAAAGTATTGAAATTCAAAAAACTCTCCCTTTTCTGCGTTTTACAAGTTGAAAAATGAGGGCTAAAAAAAGCTACTTTCTTATTTTAAAAAAATCACTTTCCCCCTTTCACCACTGATTTTTCACACTATCAAAAGTGAAAGGAAAACTTTTTCCCCTCACCTTCATGGATTCACAAATCGATCACCCCCCATATTTTTTCATTCACTATTTCTCGTCATAAAGTAGAACTCACTCTCTCCTCTCTCTCTTTCCACGTCACCGAAGAAGACAGCTGAATGTAAAGTTACCTCGCTCTCCACACATTCCCCATCTTTTCCCTTTCTATTTATCCCCATTTTTCTTCGCTACCCCTCCGTAGATTTAGTATAATAGCTGCGATTTCCAAGTTTTTCCCCTTCCACCATTCCCTCACTGATCCTCTCCCCTCGAAAAGCAACAGGTCGTCCATTTTTATCCATCTCTATAAACGCGACTCGTTCTCAGATCAGAACAGCATCCAAATGTTAACCCAACCAAAAGTCCAATTTTAATACCCAGATCACCGACGAAAAAACATTTTTTCCGATTATAATATTTTTATTTAAAATATTTTCACGCCAGATGGAGTAAACAAGTAACCGATTACAAGCTAGAAGAACAATGTGGTTAAAATGTACAACGTTTGGACACAATTATTGAATACCAAATAATATATGCTTGCACAATTTGCTTTTGAAGTGTATACAACTTTTGGTACAAGTTGAATTTGAACAATTAAATTCATTGAATCATGAAATTTAAATAGATAAATAGTTTGTTTCAATAAATTAAAAGTTGCACTTCATAATAGCCAGTGCAAGAAATAATATAAATGTGTCACCTCAAAAATAACATCTACATGTTAGATCGACAAATCATCATTTTAATAAAAAATGTCATTGTAACGATCAGCTTAGTGAAAAAATCGTTCAGAAATATGACATTATACGAGGAAGTTAAATTATAAACTCCCTGTAGATATCAACTTTTAGACCTGAAGTTAGACACCAAAAGCCATAAAAAAAAACTAAAAAACTAAAAAAAAAAAAAAACTGATATGTATAACATTAAGATATTTGTCTACTACTCGATGGTGCTCAACATTTCAAATGTTTTAGAATAAAATAACACAAAACAAAGTGGAAATGTGACTCACAGATATATCCGTTGTGAAGACACAAAAAACAGTGTAAAGATGAAGAAAAGGAAGAGTAGTAAAATGTACAGTATTAAAAAAAATAGTAAATCATCATTATCATCATCTTCGTCTTCTTCTTTCTTTCTGTCTTTTTCCGCCTCCCCCAACATCCTTCCTAATAAGAAAGCTTTGAGTCTGAAAATAGATCTCAGCCTCCGGCCTCTTGCATCCTCAATCATCATCGTCATCATCACTTCATCATTTTTCATCCTTTCTTCTTTCTTTCTATCCTCCCCCTCGACCAGCAGAATGAAAGAGTTGTAGTATAGAATACTTGTTTGCTTTCGTCGCCCCAGCTGCTACAGGTGGTTGTTGCTGAAAAGAGCAAATTTCCAAACAACCAATCCTCACCACCACTACATACAACCATCATCTCTAGCTCATCATCTTCTAGCGAAGATTAATATAAAATAATAATACTATGAAAAATCAGCATATTTCTGCGTGATGGCTTAATTAACACCGTGGGGTCATCCGATATGAGCTCTGGGATTTTTATGATGTCAACCTGCCTAGAGCATGCAACGCGTTGAAACTCCAATTTCACGATGTGCACTGTCACCAATCGAGACAGTTATCCTAGCAACAACGCGTAGCATTTTTTTAAAAAATAGAATCTGTTAGGAACGATCAACATCACATCAAATAACCTCAATGACACGACAACGATGAGGAAAGAAAGAAGAAACTGTAGGAAGGAGAAAGGACTATTTGAATTTCAGATACGTCCAAAAGGGCGCATGGATAATACTCAAAGGTTGTTGACATCTTTTGAACAAGTTTCTATACGATACTCGCAACATAGCTATACATGCACCTCCGAAAACGGACCAAACAGTAACGAACAAATAAAAAATAAAAGAAAAAAAAATAATGTCAACAGTGGAAATGGACATTTTGTTGAATTTTTTAAAAACATCGGGTGTATGTAACTGAACAACGTGTAACATTCCCACACATACATTATAATGATGGAGTATGCATAAGGTCAAACGAAACTATGACTTATTATAACCACTTTTCAGCTTCCTGAATTTAATTTTCTTCGCTAAAAATAAGAATGAAAAATTGTCTTACACCTTAAAACTTAACTTTTTTTTTGTTTCTTCGCGTGCAAGCATCATTAAGATTTACAAACTCAAGGTGGTCGTTTTTTTTCCCCTCACACATCCTGCGATATGTAAAGCTCGATTCACATTCCAAGAAATCATTTAGACGCTACCCTTTCCCTTTTCATTGTAAAGTTTTGAAGAAAATAATCCCCAGCCTCCCTTTCATCAACTCTCATATCAATAATTAGAAATCCGGATTCGAAATATCACTTTTCCAAACGAAGCATTGTGTTATACGCCCACGTCACAATGCGAGCCTATTAATCTCGAGTTTGACGCGTCATAAAACTGTTCGCTACGAAACACGCTGCATCTTATTCTTTCACTAAACACTTTAAAGTTTGCATAGAAAATTGTTTTTTCTTTAGATAAACTACCAAATATCTTTATCGACATCGCAAAATACAGAAATCCGGTTATTGTGTTCACTTAGTGGTTTCTGATAACAAGAACCGGATATTATCATTGAACAGTGTTTAGAGACCGATGGATTGTGATAACAATAGTAAATTGATAACATTATACGTGATTATAATAACCGGATTCCACCGTACATCATCTTTAAGTTCATTTTAGACAAATGATTCAATTCAATACCAATTTATTTGTTCGTATACATGTTTCAGGTGTTTTCACCCATTGTCAGTGTTGCATTTTTTATGCGAATTAAATACGAAAATTTGAATACAGTGAAATGCGGTTATTATGATCACTTTAAAAATAGTGCTCTTTGATAACAATAACCGGCGGATGATATTAAACAGTGAATAAAAATACATTAAACAGTATTTTGGGACTGATAACATTATCCGTCATTATAATAACCGGAATTCCACTGTACTAACAATATTGCGCACATTTACACTAGAAATATACGGTTTTTTTGGAGTACCTGATTCGATCCTAGTCTGAGACGAGAATTTTTTAATTTTCTTTTTATACCTTCAATAACAGCTCAAGTAGTATGTTTTAATTTCACCTTCCTTTAAATTATTATTTTTTTAAATATTTCAAATAGTACACTATGTGTTCGATTCACGATTAACAAATGGATTGACGACACTGTATTGAATCATTTGCCCAAAATTAAAAAAGAAGAAATAATCGAATCACCACTACCGAAAGATGAAAATTAAATTATACGAAGAAGAAAGCGAACTCAAGTCATCAAAGTTCCATAATGCAAAGGGTCAAAGGCCTAGAAAAACCTACACTACCTACCAACCACAACAAACGAAGGAAGAAGACGAAAACCGAATCAACATCGCAGAAAGCTTATTCCATCGAAGGAAGCTGACCAAACACTTCCTCATCTTTCCCTTCTCTGACCTTGAACAGTCTCCCTGTATAACAAACTTTCGTTTCAAACAACAACACAATACACCCTAAATGTATATTTTCACTTTACACCTTCATCCTTCTCGATAAAGATCATCCAACTACCTTCATCTACGTTTTTATCCCCGAAAAAACAACTTTTGCCCAACTCCCATACAAAGACTGAACGTTCAGCCTTGAAAATGAAGTTATTTGCAACACGCGTGGAAAAGCATTGCGCAATGAGACCACATCCACCAATGAGACCAACAAACACAAAACAACAACCACTTTTGCTCCCTATTAAAGAAACCCAAAGATAATGTTTTCTTACGTGTCGTGCGATGGTAAAAGAGATTTTCAGTCCACCTCCTCCATCATCTCGTCATCATCATTATCGGTTCCTCTTGTTTTGTTTCCAACTAATATCATCATCATCATCACCTTCTAATGATGATAGTGAAGTGGTTGAGTGGCTTAGTCCACAGCCTCACGCGTTGTGTGTGATGATGATAATGAATCTCTTATATGTAACTTTTTTTTTTCGTCCTCTCAATTCTTTATCATCATGACCACGCGGCGGTTGGAAACCTTCCTCCTTCGTTCAATGGCTGATTTTTTTCTTTCATGCGTATTTTTTGGCCGAGGTTCAAAAAAAAAACTTTTTTTTTCTTCTTCCGAAAACTAGATTTTAAGGGTTCGCCTAGTTGGCTTTTCCCCCCTTTTCCTCGTGATCGTGACTTTCCTCCTCGTCGATGGAAAATCAAACCCAATAAACCTTTGATCGCCGGAAATGATCTACTCTCGCCATACAAAACCTTTACGTCATCGCGCAAAGATCGAACCGAGATTCTACAAGAAACTCGGAAAAAAACAAGAACACAACTTCTTATACTTTAAGGTTAATCATCGCGTTTAATCTTCTATGCTAATAATGACATAGCTCAGCTTATATTCCCATACAACAACAAGTTTACTTAGAGATAGTCATCATTTTGCTTAATGCGTTTCAGGGTTGGAAAAAGTTGCTACACCTAACATCTCTGCTTTTGAGCATAAATCTTGTTGTTTTAATCGCTTACCTAAACGCTCAATCAATTAATAAACCTTGTCACTAAACTACGAATAAATGGCAATAGGTGCAGTAACAGTATCAAAAGTGAATACATCACAAACTAAAATATGTCTTCGAAATTTCAAGACGTTTTCGAAATCTTACTGAAAATCAGCACTTCTATAAAAAATAAAATAAAACAACTACATAAATGTACACAACTTTCTCTTGCGGTAAACAATTGCACGATCACCTGAACGAAAGCTAAGCTTCCAAAGTAAATAAATAAAAAGAAATGAAAGCCATCTTGAATTTCAAGTTTGGACACTACTGTTGTAGTCATTTTACACTAGTTGAATGGTTAACGACGACGCGTTCACTTACAACCACAACTTCCTCATAACACGTCATGTTCGTAACTACTTTTCCAACAACAAAAACAAGATAAAACCAACGAAAAAAACAAAAACCACTTAAATTTTACAGAATATCATCCATTAGAAAAGCAGGTCGGGAGAAATAAGTGAAAAAAATTAAATTAATAAATAAAATGTAAACGACTAAAAAATTATTTAAAAAGTAATGAAAAAACCGGTATACCACAACTTTGATCGACAAACCGAAAAATTTCGTCATTTTGTTTTTTTCCCTCGCAACGCAGATGCAGTACAAATTTTACTATTACTATTACTACAATTCCCCTAACAAAATAATGGTCCAGTCCACCTGGTTGGTGATTCGAGGCTCCACCTGGATCACCTCAACTGATGCTGGTTGATGTTACCAAGGGAACGAGCCCTGCCCTGGATTACAACACCTGTGAGGTAGGCAGCTAAAAACCATGGCTGCATCTCATCATTTGCCTCCTCAACGAGGATGCGCTATTTTCCCTATACTCTACATCTCGTGTCATTTTCAGAATTGACCAACTGCAGGAAAATCATTTCCCTCACTTTTTTTTTCGCTTCTTCCGTGCACGCAACCTCATTTCCACCTTTGCCTGCTGCTACTGTAGAGGACAAGAATCTATTCGAAAATGTTCCAACCACTTTTCATTCCGACAAACTGAATATGAAAAAAAAAAAACGACAACTACAACAAAAAAAACCATACACCATCATCGATATAGTATCGTAAAACGATGAAAATCTTGGAAAAACGGAATGTCTCTCGCTCTAATAGCCCCAATCTTTCGGTATGTTTTGCACACGGAGCTGTCATGGCAACCTGGCAAAGTGTGCGTGAGTAAGAAAACCCATCAATGCGACCCGACCAACGTTCCAGAGAATAAGCCACTAAAAAGGAACTATAAAGTATTAAATGCGAACAAAAAATTAAAGAAAATAAAAAGCAACAAAGAATGGAAACTGCAAACTGCTATCAATCAATCGCTCAGTTGTTTGATCTCTTTTGGTTGGTTATCGACTCGATCGAGTTTTGCGCAGCTTCCTAACCTTCCAAAACGATGATGATGGAAAAATCGAAATTTATGACAGACACTAGCATCATCAATGTAGAAGAAGGGGGGAAAAAAAGAAAGAAGGGGAAATATAATTGCCACACGTGTGTGGGTGTGGTACCACATCAAAATAGCAACCAATGCGAAAGTTCCTCTTTAGAAAAATCTTCATCAGCGAGATATAAAATCGCCATGGAAACAGGTGGAAAACTCAGACAAACCTTTTATTTTTTCATCATCACACTTTTAGTTTGCGAATGCATACAATTAAAAAAAATCACTTAATTCGATTTAACTACAACGAAAACCTTTGATTCTACTATTCTACTATGAACTTAAACGAAAATGTATTTTCAATAAAACTGTACATTTTTACTAACACGTTTGATTTTAGAACATAACAACCTGTTCGTACGCAGTTCGGTTTTATGACTAATTTGAACTGGTTATGCACGTAACCAAAGTTAATTCTGTTTTTGAACTTTAATGGTCGGACGTATTAGATTGAACATTTCAAACTCGAAGATTGAAAAAAAAAAACAATTTAAAATAAAACTAAATTGAACAGAAAATGTATATGTATGTACCGTATAATAAACATTTCCGTTACAGTTAAGTTTACAGTTTATCAGGATTAGATATCAGATAAACTAGTTCCTTGTTGCGTATTTTTTCACTGTTTCGCTTGGAAGACATTCATTGGTTGGACATACCAATCGTTTCTGATAAGAAACAACTAGCTTACATCAGCTGTAACTTTTATATCGCTTACTTCCAAACCTTCAAAATCGAATTCTCTATAATATGGGAAACATTCAATGGTAAGAAGAAGAAGAAGAAACAACACTATAATAACCAAAGACAACTAACCTATTCACTTGGCTGTTAAAGAACAATAAAAAAAAAGTGAAATCAGAAATGACATCATCGTTCTCATCCTCCGCAAATAAATATAGAAACGCGTTCATACCTTTCGCTCACAATATACTGTATGCATAGTACTTTTAAAATAAATGAATAAAAATTAGTAGGGCCTACTGCGTATCACTTTCGCAAAAACAATACAAAAATTATACACTTTTAACCAAGGTTTAAGCAGAATAAACGAAACAGCCATCCGTATTCGAAAACGGATGAAGTCAATGGACGCCTTTTCCCACCTGAGCGAGAACAAAAGCATAGACTTTTTTTCTTCTTCCCCTCTTTTCCAGTCCCCTCACCTTTCCCGAGCCTCTAGCCCAGCACCTGAACCCATCATACAGTGTGTGTGTAATTCTTTGGCACGTTGCCATGACGACCGAGGGACGAGTTTTGAGAGTTGCTAAGGGAGATGGAAGCCAAGTTGAAACTGCGGCCACGACCTCAGCTGCTCAATGATCAATGGCATACAAAACATGGCGTAGCGCTTTAAAAACAAAACGTCACTCAACTATACTATTACAAAACTCGCTACATTTGCAAAATAAAAACTTGTTTTAAACACCGAGCTTTAAATAACTAAAAGTCAAATATCCATAATCAATAAAAAATTCTTCCACCCTAACTTTTTGTATGTTTAAAAAAGGAGTTAAAAAAGTCGAGCTGTTCCATTATTTCTCGGATAAGAATCTTAACCCTATGGAAGGAAAGTAATCCATAAGAAAGAATAAAAACGGTTTTCTCTTCTTTCGACTTTTTTTCACATTATTATTACCATGGAAGGTGAAAGCTCTAGTTGGCAGCTGTGTCGGTTTGAAAAACATCTCAAAACAGGTGATTTTTACCTTTCATCGTCCCGAATGAGAGGAAACTCGATTCCAACCACGTTCACACTTTTTCCATTTCATCTACACAACAGGTGATTGGAAAACAAAGTGAAAATGAGTCAAATCCTTCGCAACGGTTTTTTATTTATCATCATTATGACCTAAAAACCGTTGCACAGATAGCCTACTAAAAACGCTTTCCCAAAATATTCCTTTAAAAAAGCAACCATTTTTGCAAAACTTTATCACGAAAGTGTTTAATCCCCGTTTCACTTTGTTTAAAGTTTAAACAGTTCGAATTCACAACAGTAAAGTCTCAGCTGCCTAAATGGCGTTTCGTTAAGACGAAGAAAAGTTCATTCATCTAATTGGTTTTCAAATTTCAATACAAACACTTACGTGAATAATTCGATTTTTCAATATTTATAAACTTCAGCCGATATTAAACTCCACCGTTCTTAAATTTTTAAATAATATTCTATCTATACATGTCATAAAACTGCTTCCTATACATCAAACAGTAAAAACAACTACTGTATTTTAAAAAGTTCAAACACAGAACAAAACAATTATCTTCGACGTTCAAAACACTACAAACGACTATCCTCGCTGTTCCTCGATTTTCCACAAGGACTTTTCATCTCAAATTAATTCAACCATCGTATAAGAGGAGAAAAAACGTCGACCACCTCATCACCAGCGCTCTTTTATGGTTGGCAGCATTGATTCATCTAGGCTCCACTCATCGTGAAAGTATCACGAATCGACCCAAGGAACGACAACGCCCACCCTGAGAAACATCATCTTCCTCTTCTCACCTCACACACAACCCACTACCTTCATCATCATCATCATCATTTTTTTCCCATTCTCTCAAACTGTGACTCACCCAACAGCGAACCATTGTAAAAACAGAAGAGTGGCGAAATAGCCACGAGTCAGTGAGTGAGTGAGTGGGTGGGTGCGCCTCTCCCTCGACTTTTTCCTCCTTGGTCGGTTTTTGGTCAGAAGAAAAACTACTTGTACTTGGCAGGTACTAGGGCAAGTCCAACTAACTACCAGATAACAGCAGCCATCTGAGCAACGAGCCAGCATCCAGAAAAGTAGGGGGAAGGAAGGAAGGAAGGAAGAAAGAAGGAGAAAAAAGAGAGATGAGAGGAGAGGAGAGGCCTTTTCATGCCCCAGGCACAAGCGCCCGAGCAGGAATGTAACCATTTCCTACCTTTGTTCCAAACTCTGGTGGAACTCCTAAAACGATGGACCGAGAGTGAAGAGTCGGACCTCCTCCTCCTCCTCTTTCTCAAATTGGGAAGAAGAAGAAGGAGAAGGGGAAAAAAAAGTGGAGGAGAAAGATGATGGGAGAAAAGAAGAAGACCAAAGAGGGAGAAGTGAAGGTGAGGTGGTTTGCCTCTCACTCCAAAAGTTCAAAACATGCTTCTTCTTCTTCTTCTTCTTGTCTCCTCCTCGAGAAACGAGTCATCTTATCCCCCCGGGGTTTTCCTCTCCAAATTCGAGTTTCTGAAGCATTTTCAACCGAAAAATAATTTTCTTCTCCAGAAAAACAAAACTATACCACGTGTCAAAAATCATCTCAATTTTTACTTTAAATCAAGTATGAATTTAAAACAACCTAACCTCGGTGCATTAGAAGTGCTAGACACGATGACCTCTGAATCCAATTGACACCTAACATGAAAAAGTCTGTTCTCCAACACCTCGCATAAAACCAACAGTAAATTCCTGCCAACTAGCTGTAAGGTTTTATTATCCATAAACACTAAGGTTTTCACTTTTTAGTGAACATAAGTTTGTTCAACACAGTACTTGAAATGGTTCTTATCGTCATCTGGTGCGGATAATTTAGAAATCCGGTTATTAGGATCACTTTGGAGCTAGTGCTTTCCGATAACACTAACCGGCTGATAACAATGTATTAAAGAACATTAAACGGTATTTTGAAATCGACTGATTATATCAATAGCCCATTGCCAACATCATCCGTTATTATAATATCCAGATTCTACTGTATAAAAAAGCGGGTCTCTTAACAAAAAGCATACCCTCACCAGTCACCACGTGGCGAAGGAGAAATCATTATCGAGTCCACGTTATCCACTCTTTTGTAAATATTTATAAACTATCTCTCAAGAATTGAAAAGATCAAACTAATCCTTCTAGTTTTGTGTCTTCACAAGTCATTATTATGGCATAACAGTAATAGTAATAACAAACTCGTTCCTCCTGAAAATCATCAACGGTGGGAAAAAAATTCTACTAAAAACAGGTTTAAAACGAACGACCGATATTTTTAACAAAATTGCACAAAAATAAAATTACAATTCACCTTCACCTCATAAAAAAAAAACTGTTTTCACTTCTGTAATCAGGGAACATCAGGTAAAAAACCTTTAAAAACGAAAAACAAAAAGTTTTACCTCGTCTCCCAAATCTCATTTTCTAACTCAATTTAAATTCATTTGAAGAAATGGGCAGATGAACACTTTACTTTTTTTTTTGTTTTTTAATACCATACGACTGAAAATGGCTTATCTTCCAGCTCGCTAAATTGTCCGTGACATTACAGAAATCACGAGAAAATCATCACTATTTTTAAAAATGATTTTTCACCATTATTCCTTGAGAGATAACGAAGATGACAAAAGCCACTTGGATTCTATCATTTATCTGGAGCACTCGATAAAGGACGAGGAAGAAAGAAAAAACAGGGAGGAACGAAATACGAGATAGATTACAATTACATAGCGATAAAATAGATACAACTTTGACTATGACAAATTAAACCATTCTTATAGTGCGATTTAAATTCGAATACAGTGGAATCCGGTTATTGCGATCACTTTGGGACCAGTGCTTTTTGTTAACAATAGCTGATAACATTAAACAGTGTGTTGGGACCGACTGACTGATAATGATAAAAATATCCGATTAGTAACATTATCCGTGATTATAATAACAGGATTCCACTGTACTACAGTACTGTAATCATTGTCAACACCTTGGCGCTAGGAATTTTGAATATAAATGACGATAGTGTCTCCTTTATGAAACAAAAGGTCCCACACTGGGACCATGCTTGTTTTATAATAAAAATTCTTATAATAATGAAAATGAAAAAAAGTCCAGCACGTTTCATCATCTTCATCCTCGTCATCATCTATGATTCAACCATTCGTGAAAATATGCAAATGACCTCAACTACACTTCCATTTCGTCTTTTATCACCACGTTTTTTCTTATTCCAAACATGTGTTTTTTTAACAAAGGAAACAAAAAGATTGGAGTATCAAGTGGATAACAAAGGTAAAAAAAGTTGGGGTTTGGTTTTCTTTCTAATCATCATCATCATGAAAAGTAGAGGACTACCATCCACCACCAGGTGTTGTGAAATGATTCCTGTGTTGGCATGGCAACAATCACAACAGTGAATTGATAATAATTCTGCCGAAATCCTCGACTGGATGATAAAGTGAATTCCTAGGAAGAAAATGATGCACCCCCCGAAACAATTCCTTTTTCCTTGTTCGAAAAATAAACTTTCTCCTCCGAGATGTTGAAAACCACCGACCACAAAACCCATCCTCCATGAAGAAAAAGCCAAGTTCTCCTTCATGCGTAAGAAGAAGTGAAGAAGAAGAAGAAGAAGAAGAAGAAGAATCCAAAAGAAAACTTAAAACTTTCACCAAACAATGCTTTAAAATTGAAACTGGTCTACAAGAAAGGAAAGAAAGAACAAAAAAGGAAACGACACGAACGGATAAACACATTCGTAGAAAATCTTCGAAATTCGTTTCCGCACCCTGGAGCCTTTTCTACCCCGGAATGAAAAATTTACTATAGCAAAAATTTGAAATCTGAACCACGTCAATTTGGAGGTGATTCGGATTGACACAAGAAAACTTTAGTATACTTGAAACCTTTTTTATCTCTCGCCCGACAATTGTGTCGAACTTCAGACTTCGCCACACCTGGCCGGTCACGAGACGACACATAGTCTCTCCCCAATTCGCGTGTGCTTTGTATTTAAATCGTTCGTGAACTTACACCCACTGCAGCATCAACATTCCGGTAAACACCGAATTTAAGAAACACGACTTTTGTCAAAGGGGACATGAATTGTGAAAATATAAGGGAAGATGGAGATGTCCTCCTCCTCTGGCTGGCCGCATCCGCCATTCCATCACAGTGGGAGGAGGAGGAGGATAGTGGAGCTCCCAATCAAAACAACATGCAACCACCTTTCGCTTAGTGAATTTGAAGAGACAAAGGGTAAGGAATAAATAAATGGCGACTACCTTTACCTTTGACTGGCTTTGGGTTGGACTGCTTACGACGTGACATTACGGGCCCCAGCCACCGTCTGCAACGTCTTTCATCACCGGAACAACTTCACGTCTTCTTTGCAAACTCCCGAACGAATGCATAGCGACGACGACGACGATGATGATGACAACACGGGACAGATGGCGCATGCGCGATCCGTTTCCCTAGCAGGTGGTAGCGCCTCCAGTACGACGACGACGGTTGAGGGCGCTACGCAACTGACGCGGGGAAATCCTGTGACGTCACGCATTCGACACTAGTGATTAAATACCGCACTCAGGAACTAACCCGAGTGTTTCAAAATCCGAGAGAGGGAATGATACAAGTCAACCCCTGATTGGTGAAGGAGTTTCGTGTAACTTTGGCACGCTTTCGCTGGGTGCGAGTTTTTACGCCGCGCTGTCACCAACGTTGCGGCAAGGTGGACGCAACAGTTGACCAATAGGAAAGTCGTGTGCAGCTGCCCGATGGAATGCGGGAGTAAATGAGATCATCATCATTCGATGAAATCATGGACGACAACAAGTGATGATGATGATGATGTGAAATCGGAAACTAGTTTAAAATTTCATCCGCGGTGCATTTGAAATACTTTTTTTTTTGTGGAAACAATTTAATAAAACATATGAATGTATCAATATGAATTGCGAATTAATAAATGAGAAAAGTTAGACAAAATACCCGCCCCCAATCATTTAAGATGCAATGGCAATGTCACCAAATCCTATTTCAATTCCAAGTTTTGGACTAATTTTTAACCAGAAAGACGTTCGAAAGTTTACAAAACTTCTAATAATAAAAAGTTATCTTATATAAAATTCGAGAAAAGTCCAAGCCGACGTTTTTATTTGTTTTTTTGCTGGAAAAATCAGAAATTGATTAAAATAGGATATATTAGATTGACATTAACAGACTGGAAAAAAAATAATCTTCCAAAACTTTCGACTAGTTAAGAAACTTCTGCCCACCCATGAAACCATTAAAAAGTTTAGGGGAACAGTTGGCGTCCATTCTTATTTTTCATTGCTATATCTGCAGCAGGTTTCTTGAATTTATTTGAGTCAACAACATACTTGGGGGGCCCTCATTGTATTCCAATAACTATGCAATATCCTATGGGTTTTGCAGGCAACAACCCTGAAAAAAATCTACAGCTTTCTTAAACCCAGTTTTCAAGCAAAATAATTTTTCAGGATTTGCAGAAAGTTGCAAAAAGTGGTCATATAATTGAGGGGCCTTGTGTAAAAGGTGTTAAACATTTTTACAGACCTGAACTTACCTTGCCTTGATGGGGCTACTTCACACTTCTTGTACCAATAGTTTTGCACACATTGTTTTGCTCAAAATTATGCATTAGGAAGGCAGAAGATTGCACCTATCACATTCGAAAATTCTTCCAGGTCCTTGACAAAAAATGTTACTTAACACCCTTTTACTCCAGGCCTTTCAATTGACGTTAACAAGAGTTTTGATATTAAAAGAAATTTTGCTGTGTATAACCAATTAATTTATTCAATCAAAACAGTGGCTATAAAATTGCTTTCTATATTTTCCATTATAAATACAAACTATTTATAGCGTCAGAAAATTACCATTGATAAGTATATCTTTAATACTAAAATACTGCTGTTACTAAAGTTGTAAAGCTAATTTTTTGTACATTCCATACATTAACCACCGGCACCGCAGATTCATTATACAGGACTACATTGTATCCAAGCATGCTAAAGTGTCACGCACGTTTAGCTAAGGTTTCTTAAGTGGACGCTTATTACATTTTCTTCCTAATGAATGCATATCAATTTCAAACACTTGTGTAGACTTCGAAAAGTCAATATAAAACATTGATTTATAAATTAGTTAATGCACTTAGTTAACCCATGCTTAGTGCAGTTCAAACAGCCAGACCTAGACAGCAGGTTCCACTGGAATCAAAACAATTTGCATGACAGCAATAAGCTACATTAAATATTAAAACAAAATAAACACAAATTGTCAGGCAATTCAAGCTGACAGTCCTGGACGGTGTCACAATCAAACATGAGCTTTAAAACAACTCCTCTCAATCAATTTTCACTTAATATTGATAATGTTTTATTATTAGATAAAAAAAAACAAACAGCACCAGTTAGGACCAAATCAAGTGTATTTCTCAGATACCCTAATAAAAAATTGAACTAAAAAATGCTTTCACTGAATGCGAAATCTCACCTTTTCGAAGGTTTGGATGACAACCCACAGTACGTGCATCCTAATGAAAGCGTGCCGAGGTGAACAAAAATGCATTACAGATTTATACTTTGATTTATTTATAAACATTTTAAACCATTTTCTGCAATTCTCTGTGGTCCTTACTCAAATGAAAAGTCGAATATAAAACTCCGCTACAATGTACCATCATTTTGGAAAAAACTGGAATGAAAAATGACAAGCAAAAAGAAATAACTTTCATTCAATAGTGTGCATTTAATTAATCAAACTTAAAAAATAAAAAAATAATTTCCAATAACATATGAAGAATTTATTTTCTTCAGTCCCATATTTTAGACATATGACTGATTATTGGATCATAAAAAAAAACTTAAGTTGTTATTTCACTAATAACCAACTAACATTTATATATATATTTATATATAGTTATATATCTTGTGTAACTACTATTGAATTTTGACATAGTACATTCTCAAAAACAATCTTTATCTGCGAGATAGTTGAGCGAGCTATGATTGAAAATATGAGACTAGTAACTAAATCTCACCAAACTGCACAGAATATAACATAGCATTTTAAGAGCATGTCTATGTGTTTACAAAATGACATGGGAGTTGCTAAATACTTTTTGCAGTAAAGTGGAATTGATTAGAACAAGATGAAAAGTGTGGCAAAAATGATTCAAAAAAAAAAAAAATAAACATGGTTCACTTACTCGTTGAAAAATTATACACAACAAAACATTCAGCGCTCGTACACACGAGAGAGCGTGATGAGCCTACCATTCATGGTCTGCAAAGACATTTCATTAATGGCTTGCTGCGCATCGGCAGGCGACCGGAAAGAGATGCGAGCATCACCTGTTGCCTGTCCTTTCTCGTTGAAACGACGAATAATGTTCTCCTGGCTGAGGTTGTATTTCTTGAAGAAGTTGACGATGTCCTGGACCGAAGCTTGGTATGGAAGATTTTGGACTGCCACGACACACCCAGGCATTCCAAAACCTTGAAGACCTCGTGGCACACCCTCGGACATGTTGCGATCTTTGGCTGCGTAATCACCCCGATCCATTCGATCCATCATGGAATGTCGATCCAACGGCATTCTATCGAAGGATCTTTCCGACAACATTGATCTGTCCATGCGTCTGTCTGGCATAAGCAGATGATCGGAGCTGGATCGTTCGTGCATAGACATCCGATCCATCGGTGACAGCTGTTGTTCGCTCATGGAATGACGGCCTGGCACGTGACCTCGGTCATGCATCATCGATCTTTCAGATGTAGGTAATCTTTCAAACGATGGTCTGTCGAGCGGTGATCTGTCCACCAGAGAGGAATTCAAAGCATGACGATCACCCATTCTGTCATCGTACGAAAGCCTCGATGACACGTTGCCACTCGCAATGGGTTTGTTAACCAATCCCAACGCATCCAACATTTCACTACGAGAAACTGGTTTAACTGTTATTAAGTGGCCATCCATTTGACTGTTGTGCTTTCGCAATGCTGTATCGCAGTCCTTTGGAGATTTGAATTCGCAAAATGCATCGCCCGATGGCTGACCCGACTTGGTCAGCATAATGTGGATTGTCATTGGCATGATGCTGACTGATGAAAAGAATCGAACAATATCTCTGTCGGTAGCCGTAAACGGAAGGCCTTGCATCAGGCAGCAGTCGGTGTTTCGTACAAAATCCCCGCCGGACTGAGAATCCTCTTGTATCATAGACACGCGTTGCCCCGATTTCTCCATGAAATTCTTGGCGTTCATCATTCGTTCTTTTTCCACCAAAAAAATGTCGATGTACTTGTGGCCCATCTTCTTGATCAGCGAAGCTTGTTTGGCATCGCCAGCATTAAAAAATTCAACAAAGCAATTACCAGTTGCCAGTCCAGTGCGATCAAACTCTATGAGTACATTACTTGTTTTCAAGTTATTTTCAGCAAACAATTTGTGAATGTCGCTCTCCTTGCACTCAAATGGCAAGCTTTTCACCAAAACGCAAGTATTATTATCGTCTAAACTTCTTTTTTCGAAGTAATCAGGAAATATGTTGATCGAATTATCAAAGTAACTGTCTGAGCAGGGAACAACCTCAATGTATCGGCTACCCAAATACTGCCGATTTCTGCCCAATGCTTCGTCAAGATCGTTCATGTTGGACAAGCGAACCAAAGCTGATGTTACTTTCAAGCTGCGTTCGTCGCCCAGAAGTTTCAAATTGTTGGGTGCGATTGATATTCCACGAAGAAACTCCACAACATCTTTGGGGGTGGCACTGTAAGGAACGCCACGTAATTCAACGCACAATCCACCACGTGGTCGTTTATCTGGAATGTCAAACTGGTCGTTGAAACTTCCGGTACCTCGGAAATCCATTCGCTTATCGTTGTGGTCTATCGATCGTCGAGGTTCGCTACCAAAGTTGTCTGAGATTGGCCGACGTAATGAAAATCCATCATAATTGTTTCCTGCATCTCTGCCAAAACCGCCTTCTGGACGACGACCATTCCCTTCTCTTCCGTTCATTCCAAAAGGTTCTGGACGGTTTCGCATGTCCATCTGGCCAAATCGACTTTCGGGAAATTCACGATCTCTTGATTCGAACGCATCTCGTCTTCCCACAGGCATGTTCGAATGTCTTCTTTCCATCATATCCCCATCCTCTCTTGGAAATGGATTGCGGCCAGCAGAAAACTGTTGCTCCCGATTGGGTTTATCCATCATCATGTTTCTTCCCATGAAGGAATCGTTAGCTCGAGAATTGAAAGCTTCTTTGCCCATTCGATCATTCTTCATGTCTCGCGATGATTCTCCACCGTTCCATCCAAAGGATCGTTGCATTCCAAACTGATCTCCGTCACCTCTTGGCCATTCCTTCTGTTCCATCTGCTGTGGCATTGGCATGAAACCCTCGGGTTGATTTATCCAAGGTGAAATAGGAGCAGCACTTGACCACCCCTGATCTTGATTACGTCTAGCAGGAGGCATGCTGGGATCTTGTTTGAAGGCAAATCTGTTGTCTGCTGGTACGTTAACATTAACCATTCCAGGTCCTGTCGCCATCATCTGATTTGCTGGCGAAGCCATATTCTCTTTCTGAGGTTGCTTGAGGTCTAAGCTTTCGGAACGTTTTCTTGAATCATCTCGTTTTCCCCTAACATCCCTATCTTCTACACCACGGTTTCGTTCATCTTTTCGCTTCCCATCTCGGTCTCGAACTCGCCGTGGGCTTCTGCTTCTGCTCTTTGTTCTTCGACGTCGATCTCGACTACGATCTTTATCCCTGGTCCTTTCTGCAGTACGATCCTGGTGCTCTCTGCGGCCTGCCTCGCGTCTTTCCGCAGGTCTAAGTTCAGATCCAATTTCTGGAACTGCTGGTTGCTGTTGAGATTGTGCCATCATCGCTGGCATTCCTATCGAACTGTTTCTTGCTTGATCTATTACTTTCTGCATTTCGGTTCTGGAACTCAACAGCAGCTTGACTCGAGTATCCTTTATTTTTGCTGAATCACGTTGCATCGCTTGTCGTGCATCTTCATCGGAAGTAAATGCTATGAAAGCATCGCCTACTTCACCCCCTACAATATGTACGCCACCTTCTGGAATTGCAAGGCCTTGAAAAAAACGTCGAATATCCAAAGCATTGGCTACCCAAGGTAGCCCTTGCAAACGAATGATGACACTCATTGTGACCTGCATATAAAAAAGGAGGTAAAGATCAGTTGAGACAAAATAAACAACTTTTACCAGTTGGCACCAATGTTCCCTGCACTGGACCAAGTATTCATGTGCTGAATACCATCAATAAATATTATGCCTGGCTGTGCTCAAGAAAATATAAACTATCTTCAGACCCGGTCACTATCATTTTCTGCAAATCTGGTCTTTACTTAATACTTTTAACTACTAGCTTCCATTTAGTTGAAAAACCAAAATCATGCCAAACAATAACTTATTGAAGGTAATTATAGCAAAATTAATGCATATGCCTCCTATCCTACACAATCGAAAAATTTCAAACCACCATCGTTTTGTACTTGTAAATAAAATTACAGTAGAACCAATCATAGGAAGCACACTACTATGCATTAAATGCTGAATAGAATGTTGGAGGAAAAGAAAAGAAATGTAGAAATTCATAATAGCTTTCCAATCAAATACCTTGTTGCAAAATGAAATGAGCATCAAAACAAAGTTTGTGGTATGTTAAGCTCTTAGTCTCAAAGATGCTAGTTTCTGAGAACAGAAATTGGTTGACATGTAATTTTGTTTTCATTCAAATGTATAGATTTATGTATCATTTCTTCATAAAATTTAGGAATGGAAGCTATACCTCGACCTAACAAATCAGCAATACACCCTGTCATTGTATCCAGAATATAACATTAACCATCAGCCAAAGTACAGTACAAATTTACTGTAGAAAGAGGAAACCAATTTATCTTAAGTACACAACTATGAATGTAACATGCATAGGCTTTTGAAAGGTGCAACATTGAATGAAGAGATTAAAATTATTTTTTGACCATGCCACTTCATATTGTCGCTCCAAAAAAAAAAATCATTTTCCCCCAAATTTGTAAATTTGATTTTCAATACTTTAAGCCAGTGGTTCTTCAGCTTTTTTAATTCACAGCACCCTTAGTGTATCAGTTTTTTCCACTGCATACTTAATGTATCAGGATTTTTTCCTAAACCACCCAACAATTGGTTGTCAGTTAACAATCAACATGTTAATATATTTAATTTTTGAGTAATCACAATTTATTATTCCAAAAACATGAGAATTTGGAATATTCCATGAAACACTCGTCAGGTGCTCAAATCCACTTCTGGAACCACTGCTTTAAATTGCAATTTTCTATTGTTCCACCAAGGAGACAGAACAGCTTTGTGAAACATTAACCACAACCTCAGTCTTGTTAAATTTATTACATTGCAAAGAGGTAATGCTCCTTAACCAAAATACAGTAAAACCTCTATCGTTTCCAGGATCCCTGCTTTAATTTCTATGGTCCCTACTTAACCTCAGTTTAGATAAAAATCTATCATTGTTTTAGGTGTTCCACTGGAAAAGAATAGAAGTTTCACCGTAACTGGTTGTCTTTTCTAAAGTGTTTAATAAATTTTTTAATTTGTTATCAAGGGTCGAACAAACACAACTAATTCAGAAGCCCACCCCTTTTTCTCAGATGCCATTGATATTTAAAAAAATATATAGAAATTCAGTCTTCATGGCGACCAGGCACTCTGTATTTGTCTACCCCTGTAGTATGTCCATTTGCAGTAACATTTAACAAAACTGGGAACACAAATGAAGAGAATCTTGTAGGCAAACAAACACTATTAATCAAGAAATTCTTTCCACTTGTTCGCTGCATCTTATCCAATCAACACAACCAGTTAACGATATTACAGTAAACTCTTGATTTAAATTAAAAGTGTTTGTAGTTTCCAAGTTTCTAAAAGATTTCCAAGTGACATAATAAATATAAAATTCATTAAAAACAATGGAACCTCCATTGTTCTTCCAAATCCACATTCAATTTTTATGGTCCCTGGATATTAAGACCCAACATTTATCACTCCCAAGGCCCTGATAAAGTTTCACTGTAGTATATAAATGACAATGAACAAAAGACCAATTAACAGACACAAACTTGTCTCCTTTGCCAGTTTTCAAAATCCGTTCAATCAAAGAGTTTACTGTATAGCAACTTTGCTGATTTACAAAAAAATTGCTATCTCATCGTTGGAAAATATGGTACAAATAAATCAGTGCACCCTGTATAAGGGTGTTCAGGAGCCAACCAATTCTACATTAGGTTCACTTGTTAGCATCGCAGAGTTGTAATTTTCCAAATAAACTCGACGTATTTTGCCATTAGTTCAGCGATAGGTGATGTTTCATAATTTGCAAACATTCAAGATATAGCCTCGTCAGACATCGACCATCCAATGCTCGACACGTTTTGTTTGTTATAACCTTCACTCAAATAGTTTTAAACATATCTAGTCAGTAGTCCAATAGCCAGCCAATGAACAACTTGTTCAGCAAATTTCATGTAGGATGAATGCGAAGCAAGACAGCAGGATCTTCAAGATGAATGCTTCGTAGCAAGCATGCATTGCACAAAAAACATTTTTAAAAAAGTCAAATGAACATGTGAATATTTATAGAGAAAGGTTCATGAAATCCACACTAGCCCATGTGTTGAAGATCATTCCTAGTGACTGGCCTCAAGTAGTTAGCATTAAGATACATTGTGTAGTCCTCATCACAGCATGGCCCTTATCAGACTTCAACCATGCAACCATATCCAATGGTACTAGTAACTGAGAGTAGGAATAGTCATATTCATCATGAGCTGCATGGATGCCGAAATGTTTCAACCACCATCCTCAGTTGACTGATTATTGCCACCACAATGCAATCAGTAAAAAGAATTCATTTAGGAGTAGACCTACATTAAGTGTCGTATGCACAACCCACGGGCAAAAGCCATCAAGCTTCGTGAGATCAAATAAAATTTTTAGTTCTAGATTGCTGTCCTGAATCACAATAAAAAAGACAACAAAAAAAACCAAAAAAAAAAAAAAAACCGGTAAAAACGCCATCAGATCCTCCTTTAATTTAGTTCATGACCAATCATCACAAAGTTAAATTGTGCAATCTTCAACCACAGGTAGTTATTCAGAGTATCATGCCCATGTTAGAGATTACGTAGTATCATCGACGATCAGAAGACATCCACAGTATACAATGGTATTCTCCATTCCTAACATAGGTTAATGTATGAAAAATAAAAAAAAAGTTGTTGAACCAGCCATAAATTAATTTTCCACAATGCCTTCTCAACTTGAGATTTGTTGACTTCGGAGGAGGCATTTCATGGTACCCACAAGATTCCAAATTTCTACACATTAAAGTGCAAGAACCCAAAGCTCAACAAATCCCAGATACCAGTTACAGTATATTCTACAGCGATTGGATTATTGAAATTATTGCTATTAACACTAACGTGTCATCAAATTTCCAAGAAAATATTTGAAGCCTGGCTCTACTGCATCGGTAGTTCCATTCATTTTACTGAAGAATAGGAACACCACGATGTTCTTAATATAAGCCATAGAGCACAACAAATATGGAAATTTTTAGGAACAAGTAACATGCCATGGTAGTGATGTATCCAGCTGCAATACAACCCTCAAAAGTCTATAATAGTACATATCGATGCTCATCATACCACTCAATCACAAGTGTGTTAAAACAATTTAATTTGGCATTCTTTCAAATAGAATCTCCTACACTAAGCATTAGGAGCTTAACTCAAGACCAAAATGATATCGATGTTCAGCAATAATGCCAAGCCTTGAATTAGATCAAATTGATACCAGCTTTTTAGGCTGCTGACACACATGCAATTCTTGGACAACTGTGACACCGGCTTCTTCACCCAATGAAAAGTGGTTGACAAGAAGCCAACGTCAGTTGTCCACAAATTGCTTGTATTGTCTAATTAAAAAATGCATGTCAAGCATCCTTTAAACATGAAGCAGAAATCGAAGTCAATCCAATCACTATTTGTAGAGCAAGCTTTTTCCGCTGTTGTCAATTTGCATGCCAGGAAGCATTGTCAAAAAATCTTGTGATGCCAATAGACCATGGCAAACTGGCATCCAGGAATTGGTTAGCCTTGATTTGTGTGTTTACAAAAGAAAAATAAAACGTCCACCAAAAAATAATTGCCTGTCCACAAGTTCAATTCCTGAATGCTTACAAATTAGCCTTTAAGGCCTCCTGACACCTGCATTTTTAGAAATGGCAACTCGAGCAATTTGTGGATAACTAACTGCCAAGAAGCCAACGTCACAGTGTTCCACAAATTGCTGTTTGCCAAATCTAACATTGCATGTGACAGAAGGTCTTTTACTAAGTTCAGAGTTCCATCACTAGTCAAAACAAAAACAAAAAGATCAGGATAAACAAGTCATCACACCCACATGCAAATGCCAAAATTGCTGTGGTAAAAGTGAGTTTTCTGCAAAACAAGTTTTTCAAACCGTCATAATCTCAAAACATTCGAGCTATATTGTGTTCAGGTCTATGTTTATGGTGACTGTCGAGCAATTTGTGCCCATGTCTTCCAATGTTGTGAACAATTTGAAGGAAATGTTCAATGCATCAATCAAGTTGAAGTAACTAATGCAAAAGAATACTTATCAAACGAAGATTTGAGCAGACAAATCAGTAGCAGAGCATGGCACTTTTTTGAAAATAATTCTATATAACGGTCGACAGAAGTTTTGAGTGAAGGCAGTTGTATAATTCAATAATTGCCAAACTGACGCAGAGTAGTCAACCGTGAACATACTGAAGAATGACTTCACTTGTCAGTTTATAGGTTGTTCAGCACAGAATCAAAGCACAAATGAATCTATTTATCATGACCAGATCAATAAGCTACGATCAATACACGGCCAGCAGGGAAGGTAGAATCTCCGACAAGATTCTTTCAACAAAACATGTCTGGAGGTACCAACGACAACGTTCCATCTCAAGAATACGAAGTAAGGTGCAGATCAGATAACAGCAAGATTAAGCGGCATTTATGGACCAAAACGATTTACAGAAGACTGACGAAGGACCAACGTAAAAAAACAGCGGCAACGCAGCGAAGTGTGTCGACAACACCACAGTGATAGAGACTGGGAAAGAATTGCAAAAAAACACAGCAGTTACATCCATACATTGTCGATTCAATATTATTTAAGGCACCATTGCCGAAGTTGAAACCATACATCATTATGATGATCCATACATTGTGTGTCACCCTGTACTTTGAAGTCCTATCGTTAACACCACGAAGCCTCTTGAAGCAGTTGTAATTTAAGATAGTCCTCCAATAGATTAGACATGCGGATCTCGATAACCCAGCGTGCAACAACTATACCAACGCGTTCATTTGGAAACTCGGTTAACTACGACAACATAATAAACGGAAACGTTTTTTCGAAACGAAAGTGAAAATTGCAATCTCGTTTAACAGGTAATCATACAATTTTAATGGTGCAACTGGTACATATTTTTAAGGGTCTATTATAGAGGAGAGGCGCGAGGTTTTCCAACCGTTAAGAAAACCATCTATGATGAAAGTAGCAGTAGATTTAAATCTAAACGAGCATCCACAAAAAAAATGAGAGAGACAATTGAAAATACCACGAGAAAGAACCTTGGTCCTCTTAAACGACGACGACACCTTCGGAACAAAGGCTTATCTCATCGCGAGCATACGTAGGCAGCAGGTTCGGTCAATGGCGGCTGCAGGTTCTTTTTCATTAGAATTTGACCCAACGATTCGCTTACCAGGTTAATTTAGATGTTTTAAACTCCTCGTTCGTACTTTAAATCAACCGAATTTCTTCTTTATAGTTGAATATTTCAAGGACGTTTCGTCGATTATATGGCACCGCGAAAAAATGGCGAAGAATGAGGCTGCTTCAGAACATTGCCCGCCCTGGGAATAATGACGAGTAGAGGATGATGATGATGATGATGATGTAGTTTATCACGTGATCTTCGCATTTGAGCGCTGACATTTATATTCATGGTTTATAGTCTTATTTATTTATAACATTGACTATATAAATGTTTAAACAGTTGTTAAAATAACTAAAAATTGCAATGAATCGTTCTCTAATCTTGAATTAATGAGAAAAAAAAAACGCTTTCGACCAACTAATTATCAATTCAATACCTGTGGCGTCATCTAGCGTCAAAATGTTGCAACTTTTTAAACTTTTGCTATATAACCTAGTTTAATATTACTAACGCCATCTAGTGATAGGTTTCGGCAACTATTGCTAATTTTTAATCATTGCAGATCTCGCTATTTTTAGCTCGTAGTGCTTCTAGATACAGCGCAATTTTTAATAGTTAAAAATTATAAATAGTTGCCAAAGTCTGTCACTAGATGGCGTTAGTGGTATTAACATTGAAAACAATTAGCGTTTTATAATTAATATATATGCAGTACAGTACACATTGTAGATAATGTAAATTCTAAAAAAACGCAATGTATTATTTTAGCAAAATCTTGAACATAATCGATTAGCACCATAACTATGAGCAATATTTACAATTTCACCGATATATCGTTAAATGCGGACATTCGCATGTGCAAATTAGCGGTTACCTGACAGGTGAGAAGTTGGCATAGCAACCAATACTCCTCACATCACATCACTCGATCTATGTTTTTATACAGAAGAGACATTATTTTTTAAAAGTTGTTTGGGGTCACCTTTCTTTGGAACGACTCAACAGAGATGGTACAGTATATTAGGGTGAAAATTTCTGAACTATTAATTGAATAGGCCATTATTACCTGAAGTTTACGGTTGCCAAGAACAACCAAAGAACAACAAAACATTCTCTGTAATTAAATTAAAGAGCATACGTCAATGTCATTGAAGCTCAAGTTACCTCAAATAGTTGATAATTTTGTAGGATACATTTTATTAACAACTCTGTTCTCGTTTCAAAACAAGTTAAATTTAATGTAAGTCAAAATTTTTGCAGAAATAAAAGACGTTTTCGTTATAATTCTCAATGGTATCACTTTATTCTTGGCTAATCATCATGGACAGTTAAATTGATTTTACACAGGCAATTCTTACTGTAAAAATTGGCTAAAAAAATTAAATATTGGTTAATTGTTTTCAATTTCTAAAACCAAATAAATAAAATTAGAAAAGCCAATCACTAACTATATTATAAATTGATATTTGTAACCAATTTCAAAGGAATTTAATAGTAGTAACAAAAGTTGTGGTTGATTCAACTGTAACGCAACTTGAAAACATCATTTGTTTAATTTATTTTAGATTCAGTCCATTTCCCATTGAAAACGCCGGTTCAAAAGTTCCTTTTTTTGTGTTGCCGTTGCATCATTATTTCAACATGACACTAGCTTTGGCGTTTTACGTGATTGTCATTACAAAAGTCATAAAGTGTCAAAGCTACCTGTCCGCAGACTTACACTCATGTAGCGCTGAACAAAATGAAGTGTTTGACATGTTTGAATATCGTTGCGTGATGTGTTCAAGGCATTCAACGATGAGAAAAGATGGTAAACTTAAACTAGTTAAGCTAAATTAAAAACTCAATCCATATTATAGCTGTCATTTTTGATATCAATTGAAGAACAAACGTGTGAATGCCAATCCAACCAAATGATGCTAGTAAGAAACAATACTATTGACGTGACCTGTTTACCGTGTACTGCAAAGGTAATACTATTTTATAGAGTAGAGCTAGTAAGTACATGTTGAACGGTACTTATGACAAATAATGAACTTGATGCAAGACTTGCTGAATTCAGTTGCAGCTGCCAACCGTCGATGGAAAAGATTGCACTGCTTGTACCGATTGCAAACCCTGCAACCCGAAGAACCAAAGTAAGTTTCTAAGGTTTGCCATACCATGAAGTAAACATTTGATGAACAAGTTAAAATTTGTGTTCACTGATAGTTGTGATCGATCGAGAACTTAATGGAACTTTGGTTTCGAGAAAGTGCGTTGATTGTGTAGAAGGAACCTTTCCAGATGAACAAAAAACTAGGCAAGTTTGTTTTTTAAAGTTTGACCAGTTGTGTAGGTAGAAGGTTGTCTGGTTGACTCTTGAAATTATTTGTTGTTTTTAAGGTGTATACCATGCCCTAGAGATCCTTTGGCAGAAAAAACTCGAGTCTGTTTGCCTTGTACAGAAAATACCAACTACGAAGAGGTAGTTTGCTAACTAAAGTTTGACTAGCGGATTCTTAAATAGTTTGGCTAAACGACAAATGGCCACTTGACACGAATTTTATGCAGCTTAAGTTAGTTATATTGAATTGAGTTCACAAAATGATTTCATATTCAGGTCCAAGGAGAATGCCTACAAAAAGACAAACTAATACCCAGCAACTCCAATTTGAATAAAATGTATTATGGAGTAAGTGAGCAGTTGATGCGTACGAGTGCTTTACTTGTCCAATTTGTATGTACTGTTATTTTGTGATGTGCTACTATTTTGTTTAAGGCCAAAGGAAACGTCGATTCCAAGTTGATGGAGATGTATTATCGCAAGGCAATTTATAAATGCTTGGTAAGCGTTTCTTTTGATTCTTTTATTATTTGGGAGTAGGAATTCGTGTCATAATTGTATGCATCTTAACTCAGCATATGAAGCATCGCCAGATGTGCAGTTTCATTCACAACATGTGCTCGGCACAACTGTTTGATTTGAGTGTTGGAGACGGTCCTTGTAAAAAATACCTGGACGTTTCGGATGGAAATGACAAGTAATGCTCATTGTGGAATTTAATAGTTGGTGCATAGTTTTTTTAATATACTAAGAGGTAGCCTGACTTTTCCATTCACAAGTCCTAAGCCTCCAACTTTATTCTTAACCACGTCAAAAGAAACCTTGATACCCGTTGAATATTCATTTTTGGAAAGTGATCCTGTAAGTAAATTTTTTGTTTTTTTTCTAACTATTGCTTTATCGAATTTTTAAAGGGGACTGAGATTTTCATTTATTTTCTCTTAAAAGAATTCGAGACTGAATTTCAAGATTGCAAAGTACTCGGTCGATGGTGCGCTAATCTCGATCGAACCCATAACGATGAACTCTTTGCAGGTTAGTTATTCAACAGAATCGATTGGATGAAAAAGATAAATATCTATTTGAAAACAAAATATCATGAAACATAATATGATTGAATGTGTCGGTAGCTTTGTCAAGCAACGTGCAGTGTAGCCAGCAAGTCATTCGTTTTTGGTGTTTGGTGCTCGGAAACTGTAAGACACTGACCTATTTATCTCTCTACCCAAATCCTGTAGGATTTACAATTTTATTTTATGTATTTTCAGTGTCACATAAATGCTCAGGCATTCTGGGATTCAATGACCACAGAATTTTATGAACTCTGTATCCTTGTGTATCGTTATCATAATATAATAATTATACATATAATATAATTCTTTAACCTAATTCTGTAATGCAGTTTTGGAGTATGAAGATGGGGGAAAGAAGATGATTCCAATTCCTGTAAAAATAATATCTCCAGACAAAAGTAAATTTTCTTGGTCCTACATAACAAACGCTTCCTCGGTCGGTACCTTTAAAGTGTAATTCGTTTCAGATGGTGACCAATTTGCTCGGCGGTTTTTCCTTATCGACAACATGAGTGGCATTTCAAGTACATCAACTACTAAAGCTATCATCGTTCAATATGCAAAACGGGTGGATTTGAGGTAACTCAGTTTAACACTAGAACTAATAAGTTGTGATAGATAAAATTAATGAACATTCATTTTGTTTTACTTCCAAGCATTCAAATCGAATTTACTGAACCATCCAGAAAAATTTACATTCCACTTTTGACCATAGAATATGGCTATGCGACTTCAGATGATTACAAAGAGAATAACGTATTTAAGGCAAATGATGATTTAAGATACCGTGGTAACTGATTGGTGGTCCATGTTGCAAACTTGAATAATATAACTGCCATCTTTGTCCACAGACTTCATTTGAAATCAAATACTGGATGTCACAGACGAAGCTAGAAAACGACATTTCTGTAGGCATCCAAATTAATCCTAGTTTTTTGTCGACGTACTTGTGTGAAATTGTTGCCATTTACTTGACAGATTGCAATTGGCGTGTTCAGTGTGTTGGCCATCATTTATGCTGCTATTCAAACATGGGCATGGTGCAAACGTAGTGGGATTTTAGCCATAGATTTCAAGGTGTTTATGTTAGAAAATTGTTGGCTTACATTATTTTTTTTTGCTTCATTACTGTTAAACTTGACAACTTACTCCAATTTACTTGATCTAGGCAATGGCAAAATTTGTGCTGCATGTTTGCAGTAACCTCGCCAATGTCTTCCTTATGGTCATCTTTTTCGTTTGCTTTTTGATTTTCTTGTTCTACAAGGTATGTATGTTCACCACCACTAACTCGTCAAAAATCATGTTGGCAACACGTGCAGCACATTTTTTGTTGTCTTATATTAGAACCAACGCTACGTTGTCATGATGTTACCAACCACGGACCAAGAAACAGTTTTTGTCAACTACATCATAGCTGCATTTTCTTTGAAGGTTGATAAGTTTGATCAGACATTTAGCATTCAAATAATAATAATAATATAAAATTAACACCGGGGTGTTTGCTTTTAGTGTCTTGACTTGATTCACGTCATTTATACTATCGTGGAGATGGATATTTTTTTCATCGACTGGGAACGTCCTCGTTTGCCTGACATGCAAGGAGATGGAATAGCTCACAGTCCTTCGTACGCCGTTTACCCAGTCAGCATTTGGAGGAGTTACTATGTAGCTAATGAATGGAACAAGTTGAAACTGCATCATAGAACAAACACCTTGTTCAACTTAGCCAGTGTTGTGTTTTTTCTTAAGGTAAGCCTGGTAGGTAGGTAAGGTATATCTCACCATCACAAATTTGTTCTTGCAATTAGATTCTATTTTCTTGTAGCTTTTAAATTTCGAACAACTGGCACTGGCGCATCCCGATTCTGAAACCTCCGACGGATGCATCCCGTATAGTCAGATATGTCGATTCTGTTTAATTGTGACATTTTTTTTCGCTACTGCATTAGCACAGGTACCTTGTTCTTACAGTCAAAACTTTACTAAGCTAGGTTTAATTTTTTACTTTTTTTCAACACACTATTTTATATTGCAGTTTTTGTTTAGCATCTTCATCTACGAAAGATTCATTATCGATAGCAACTTTAACCAACTAACAGATTTATGTTCCATTGCAAATGTAAGTATGTAATGTATTAATATATCTACATCACCTATAACCATTGATAGTACCCCAGTAAACACTTGCAAGTGTGTCATATTTGTCTAATATCTGTGTTGTGAAAACAAAGAACTAATTATTATTATTTTTAAATGAATCTTGTACAGGTGAGTATTTTTATCTTGATGTATCGCCGCTATGGCTATTACATTCATGGAAGATCTGTTCATGGCCATGCAGATGTTGATATGAAATTATTCAATGAACATATGAAACGAGAAGAGGTATTTTTCATTGCAGCACAAATAGTTCCCCTTTTTTTTAAAAATAAAAATAAAATTTGAACTATTTTTGTATCTCTAGGAAAACCTATGCGGACAAAGAGGCTTGGTACCAAACACTCGTCTTCAAACTTTTTCAGTGTTTGTTACAACTGATTTTTTAAATCAGTATTTGAAAATCAAATCTCACAACATCAGGGTAAACAAAAAACGAGTAAACCTCTTATTATTGTCAAATAGTGTACCCATTGATGGTAAAACACTTTTTAAATTTTCAGGACAACCATCTGACTCGTCACCCACCATGTATGTTACGTTACATTACTTTTAATTCACAAATTAGTTAATCTTCACTGAACATCACAATTTTTTTAACAGTAGCTGCAGCTTATTCTCATATTCATGGGGATCGGACTACATTAACGAGTGAAGAAATTTTGGCCTACCAGACAATGAACAAATTTTTGGCATCGTTCATAGATCATGTACAAAATTATTGGGTTTTTTAATTCTAAAATTTGAAAAAGAAACATACATAATCATGGAATTTCATTGCAGGCATTGCAAGATCTTGATTATACAGTTAAAGACAAACTGCTGTCGGAGAGACTGCTCAATCTGGAATATCTCGAACCAGGCGAGAAATCCTTCTTTTACAATGGTAACTATGAATCCAGATTAGCAGTGCCACTTAATTCTTGCCAATAACAACACAGCTAACAATGTTGGTTTAATTCATGTTGCAATTTCAACAGACCGTGTTCATGAAGTTAGACGAACAATTCTTACTGGCCATGAAACCACCTTCCTTGTTTGGGAAGTATTACTCCTATCACTCGTGGATATTTTAGTGCAAGACATCATCACGGCCGTATTCGTTACATTACTGTCAATATTGGTAAATCTCCAAGGTACAATAACTATGGTGGGGAATTTGGTCCAATTCCTAAATTTCACAAACTGTTTTTCAGGTGATTGAAGTCATCTATTCTTACCTGAGCAGAAAAAATTTGGTAGCGAAGAGTTTGCTAGATAACAGATTCATCATGCACTAGTCAAACTACGAAGACATTATCAACCAGCAGTACCATGATACTACTGCTCCCACACCATGTCATACTAACCAGTGATCACCAATGAATTATTATTTCTAGTCAATGAGTTGTACCATTGAGTACTACATTTCCATACCATTGTCATTTTAAATTAATCTCATCACGTTATAGTTTGTATAATCATTACAGTCTTAAAGTTGAAATATTTTAAAATAAACAGACTTTTTTGATAAAGTGGTTTAATTTCAATCAAAATTAAATATCAACATTCAGCTTCAAGAAATAATGCAGGCCCCCTGATCCCTCCCTGTCACATGCAGTGTTTAGTGTGACAAGTCGAGAAAATTGTAAACCACTGTGACATCAGCTTTTTAAGAGTTTAAATCACCTAAATTTATTGAAAACTACCTAAGTTGGGCAAGTTGAAATTTCAACTACCATGCATTGTGTGACAGTTGAATTTGCAACTTTCCAAACCTGTGAAGTTTTGAAAACTCGTTTGGCAAGAAGTTGACGTCACACCGATTTACAAATTTCACGTTCAACCCGCCACACCAAAAAATCAGGTTTGACAGGTGGCCTTTAGTTTTCGAGCTTCCTGTAAAACAATTCATAAAAAACCCATTGTCTGTTTCATTAACAAATTGGCAAAAAGTTTGCAAATTGACTCACTTGAAGCGAAGATTCCTGCAACACCGGAGATGCATTTTCTGGAATCAATCAAACTTAGAAATCAATGTAACAACAGTGTAATGAACTTTTTTACATCCTGTCAATCTACTTCAATTAGATTTCTTTATTAATAATGTATATGGTATAAAAAGTTTGTTGGTTACATTAATGTTGATGCCCTTAATATTGAACAAATTCAATCTGCAAACCTATTGGAGTAACTCAGCTTGGAATTGCAATTTTGCTGACATATCAGCAATGATGTAGCCAGCAGAAGCCCACATCACCAGACATTGGTCCAGTTCATCTGGATCCACCACATCGAGCGTGTCACCTTCACTGTGGTGATACCAAAAGTAACGACTAACCTCGGTCAACATGATAATTTTAGGTGTGCTTGTGAAAACATCAACATCGGTGTCGATTCTGGGAGGAAACTTCTCCAGTGTTGTGGCGTTCATGAATGCAAATAAATTGACAATTTCCTGCAGAATGCACATCGTTTCTTCAGTTCCTTGTGAGATGGTGAGTCCCACAGGACGGAACGTCCCATAGTCACTTTCCATGACAGCGGAGTAGTTGGCTATTTCGTCTTGGTGGGCATCAAAATAGGACTTGGCACCAAACAGGCCTTCCTCTTCACCAGTCCAAAGAACGGCACGTAAGGTGCGACGTGGCTGCAAATTCAATTCCTTCAATAACGCCAAAGCATACCAAGAAACAAAAGCACCTGCCCCGTCGTCCAAGGTTCCAGAACCAACGTCCCAGCTATCAATATGTCCTCCTATTAGTACTATCTGAAATTAAGATGATGTTCTTAGTACCCAATAAAAACAATTACAATTACACAATACTACAAAATTTATGTGCCTCTGATGAGTCATTTCCAACAATTTCACCCATCGAATTCCTCGATTCCTTGTCAGGAAGCGTGGTTGCGTTCATTACAAGATGAATAACCAGCTTTTCCTCTTCAGTGATGCAAGAGTTACAATTAACATTGGTAGTAAACCTTTCAGATGTACCATATATCAGTACAGCAATTTCTCTGGTTTTACACTGTTCGATTAGTATAATGGTATCTTAAATTTGTCATATGGTCCTCATCCTCAAACTTTAATTCAGAAAACACCAGAATGACGATGAGGTGAGAATGATGAGGATGGAATAGGTTTTATGAGGCAGGAGAAAATGGGAGAACCCCTGAGAAACTCTGCCACGTGGTGTCAAACACCAAACTGAATCCACAGCGAATATCAGTGGCGGATTTATGGTTCATGGGGCCCTACGCACAGTTGTATTAACGATAATTATTAACGTTATTAAGATCCCTTTTTTTTCACTGTCAGAAACTGTAAACAATGGGCAAAGAATGCTTTTTACCTGACTGCGCAAGAAGAAGGGTTATGTTTTTGGGGTGTACGTACGTTATACATGTATGTACGCATACTTTTTTGTTCCCTCCTACAGGCTAAACAGATTAATGGATTTTCATGAATAAGGAGTCAATGGATTAGTCTTAGTCTCACGAGTGTCACTAAGTCAATTGAAAACCAATATTGCGGATGCTATATGGCATAGTTTCTATGCAGTTGTTTTTGTTTTTTTAATGAGCTATGTTGTTTCATCTTTTGTTTGGTTATTTGTGAACAAAAAGACACTTTTTCTTTGCTAAAACATCTAAAACTTATTAAATTGGTCAACTTAAATTGGGGCCCCTAAAAATTAAGTCTTTACTGGTGGGTTTTTGTGTCATTTGTTAATTTTTTTACTGGAATTTTGGGGCTCTTCAGTCGCAGAGGGCCCTACTCCTGCGCTTACTGCGAGTATACCTATAAATCCTCCTCTGATAAATATAGTTAAAATTAAAATAATAGCTGAGCAGAGCAGAGCAGTAGGTGAACTTATCACTACTCACACCAGAGGTGGACATCTTAACCACCAGGATCATGGGGCCTCAGTAAGCAGAGATTGCTGTATTAATATACTGTAATGTAATTGTATAATGAAATTGAAACACTAGTACTCACTCTTTTGTGACATCCTCCATAACATGTTGGCATCCTCAACAGTAATACAAGCAACTGGAACTTTGGTTACGTTAGCTTCATAATGATTCTGCCCTGCATGGGGTGAATTAATAGAAAAGTTGGTCATTGAATGAATCAGTGCGGCAACAGCACCCACTGCTGCTGCTCTGGATGCACCATAACTACGATACTGATAAGCCGTGTCGTAATCCACAAACGTTTGGTGGAAAACTACGATTTTTCCAGATGCCTAAAATAAGAAATAAAAAGGCTTCCATTAGTTCAGTGAGTGTTAGTTCAAGGTAGATTGTTTTGGAATAGATCAATCCTCACTTCGTGTGATTTGTTCTCTAGCTCCTCAAAACCTTTGACGACCAATGCTTCAGCAGTTATTCCTTCTTGGGGTGTTGCTACACTACTTCCCAATCCTAGGATAGCAAGGGTTTTCTTACGCGGTTGCACTAAGAATGCTTGTTCCTGACCTCTGCATTAACAACAAAACGTAATTCAGAAAACTCATGATAAAAATACATATTCTATTAAAAACATAACATCGCACATTATTAGCATGAAAGCATATCTCACCTAACCCAGTGTGGCACTTTGACTGGTTCAGTCCGAACGTTTTCCAGACCCTTTGCTTTCATCAGATCCACCACATAGTCGATGGAACGTTCAAGATTGTCCGATCCTGAAATTCGGGATCCGAAACGATCCCCAAAGTCTGCCACATTATGATACAACTGGTGCTTCGTGGAACCGTTCACAACATGGGCATATATCTTCTGGACAATCGGTGCATAGCTAGCAATTTCTTGTTTCAATGCCGAGTTTAAATGACAATTGAGACCTTGAATCTTCCCCAAAGATTCAGTTGCCAATCCCAGCAAACACAAAACAATAACAGTCCAAGATTTCATACTGGGTCTACAGATCATTAAGACAAAAATTATTTAAAATGTGATTGATTTTTATGAACTTATAATTGAACAGGTAGGTCATGTAGTAATATATAACTTTCAGTAATGAAATGTGGCTTTTTAAAAATTAGTACAGCAATCAAACCAACAGTTTTCCTGTTTTTTTTTTCATGCCCAAGGCACAGTTCATTGAGGTTGTCCTCTTTATAACTGTCATAGAATCTTTAACTATTTTCTGTAGCATTCACAAAAAGTCTGTTTTTGATTCTACCATAGGTGATTAATTAGAGCAATGCGTAAATTAACCAATTAGATCTTACCTTTTCAAAGTGAAATCTTTGCACATGAAAAAAGAACATGAAACATGAAAAACAAAAACTGGCTGTCCTTGGATTTAAAGTGAAGGCATACTATTTACGACCATCATCTTACAGCCTGATACACATACACAATATTTACAACCTGATCGTGAAAATTGATAGGTGGTGTATGGAGTCAACTGATAGAAAGTTTCATGCAATTAATTTACATGTCTAGTTTTTAGGAAAGCAATAATGCAAAGAGAATCTATTCAGCTATACAGTATGATACTGAATGCAGCAGTATGGGAAAATATTTTTTAAGCATAGATGAGTTTTAAGTCTCGCGTGCGTGACAATGAGGTTAATAATAAATAAAACAATCAAACGATGAATGTATTAGACAAAATATAAATTATTCAAAACTTATGTAATCTGTTTTTCAACACAATGGACAGTAAGTGTTTTGATCCTAATTGTATGTTCCACTTACAAAAACAAAAGACGTTTAAAAAGACAATTATTTTAGTTTGTAGCTTATTTAAAAAATTACCGGGCAACTATTACCAGCACCTTGCCAATGACTCGTGTAATAACCCATAATAGTTTTCTGACGATTCATTATATTTATTAACCAACTTCTTGTATAATGTAAACTAGTTAAATTAAATGATATGACAACAAATACCATATTTTCACAAATATAAAATGTACTCAAATATAAGACTCACCCAACTATAAGACGCGACTTTTTGAGGTTTGAGTATAAAATGAGTTATATAGGACGCACTCGATTATGAGACGCTCACATGAGATACGCCTAAGAAACAGCTTACTGAACAAGGAAACTTAAACTGTGATTGGCTTTGATGTAATGTGTTTTGTAATAAAGATACTGCCAAGACCCCAAATGACACACTGACTCATTCATCTATTTAACTTATGGTTTACAGATAATGTAATAAATGATGATATTTTATTGTACCTATTTGTTTATTATAATTTATATTAGATGCCTCCGACTATAAGACGCAGCTAGGGAGTGGCTTGTTTAAAATCTTGTATAAGATGCGTCTTATAGTCATGAAAATACGGTACATCGATTGCTGTTAACATTTTTACAATTTTGTCGGCAATCTTAATTAAAACGCCTATTTTTGACACCAGTACTTGTTGCCATTTTAACTACTATTTTTTTTTATCTCTGTATAAGCACATAGAGCCCACTCCTATAAGAGGGGAGGGGGCATAATTAACACCTCTGCTGAAAAGCAAAAATTGGCAATAAAAACAGAACATAGCTTTTTTTTTACACTTGAGAATGCAATAATATTTTTATTATGTGTTTACACCATTATTACATACACAAAAGAGCTAGGCCCAGCAATGACCAAAATACAAATTAAAAGTAAATATACACAATACACAGTGAATTGTGCTGAAAACCACTGCGAAGAAGACGCTTGCAAAACATATTATTGATTAAATAGTTGATTATTCATAGTTAAAAAATAGCGTATGAGTAAGACACCAAAAAGCAAAACTATTCTGCAGTAACATAAACTTCACTAGGGGGCTAGACCAGGAATGTCATAAAACCGTATTCTATGAACTATCAAACTCATTCGTTACTTGGATTCATGGGTGCGATTCCTGACTTGGGCAGGTTGTAGTTTTGCTGACATATCTGCAATGATGTATGCAGAGGAAGCCCATAAAACTAGACATTGATCCATTTCATCAGGGTTCTGCACCGTCATGGAATCACCTTCACTGTGGTGAAACCAGAAATAACGTGTATAGTCTGTTGACAATGCGATTTGAGGTGTGTTCACAAAGACCCCAATGTCTGGAGCGCTGCTGTTCGTAACTTTCAATGATGAAGAATTCATGAAAGAAAACAAGTTGGCTATTTCTTTGAGAATCAAAATTGTCTCTTGGCTGCCATTCGTGATGGTAAGTCCCAGAGGACGGAAAGTTCCCAAATCGCTTTCCATAACAGCGGAATAGTCGGCTATTTCGTTCTGATGAGCGTTGTAATACGAATAAGCACCCACTAAGCCTTGTTCTTCAGCAGTCCAAAGTACGGCACGCAGTTTACGACGTGGTTCTAAATTCAATTCCTTGAGTACTGCCAAAGAGTGCCATGACACAAAAGCACCACCTCCATCATCCATGGCTCCTGATCCCACATCCCAGCTGTCCAAATGTCCACTTATTAAAACGATCTGAAATTAAGTCCTGGTTAGCATCATGTCCATACATGTTCATCTATAAGTAGTGAAACTACACGGACCTCTGATGAGCGATTGCCACCAATTTCACCAATTGTGTTTCTTGATTCTGCATCGTCCAATGACTTTGCAGCCATTTGAAGACGTATCACTAGCGTTTCATCTAAGTTATGACACAAGCATCTTGTTAATTTAAAATGGAAATCTTGTTTGAAAAATTAAGTCTAGTTTCTGGTGTCACTAGCGATGACATGTCGATGAATTTGTCTTAGTCTCACAAGTGTCATTTAGTATGTGCCGTCAATTAAAACCAAAATGGCAAACGTTATTTGCCATAGTTTATGCACAGTCAGGTTGTTTGTTTGTTTTTAAATAATTAATAAAAAGGTTCTATAGTTAGTTATAACCATAAAAATATTTTCGTGAAAACAGCTTAAATGTACATACTGTACCAATGCTAAAAGGTCTATGCTGTAAAATTTTATTTACATTCGCATTGGAATTCGCCAGTGGAGTGGTTATGCGCGGTGTTATGCTGGAAAGCCTTGAAAAGGTGTAGCAATGCGCTGTGCTAAACAGGAAAGCCCCACAAAGCTGTAGCTATTGGCAGTGTGGTAACACAGAAAAGCTCAAGTGTTCACTTTAAAAACAAGAGATTAACTTTGTGTTAAGTAAATCAGTGATTTACAATTTACTTCACGTGACCAATTCCATGAGGTGATGCAATTAAGTAGACTTTATAATCCTAACTTCTTTACTAACATTCTAGCAGGTGCATGGCATAGTTTGCTCAAAATAAAAGGGGGTGTCCGGAGTAAGATGGCTCACCAAAATTTAGTTGACGACACTCCCACCCCCAGATCTAACTAATAATTTAAAAATATTTATACGTAAAAAAAACAACATATTTTTACCATACTGCGCAAAAAGGCGGTTTTTTGGGGGTGATTTCTTAGCATGTATGTATGTATGTATATATGTATGTATGTATGTATGTATATATGTTTCTTTGTTCCCCCCTACAGGCTAAATGGCTTGATAGAGATTGACGATTAGAGTGTCTTTGGACACATCTTAATCTCGTGAGTGCCACCGAGTATATGCCAACTATTGAAAATTAGTAAGGCGGACGTGCCATAGTTTACGCAGTCGGTTTTTACTGAACAATCTTGTTTCTGTTTTGTTTTTCCTGTAAGGGTATGGGATAATTAGACTCCGGGGTTGTCACGGCCCACACATCATAGTCTTGCAGCCTTGGGGTGTCAGGACATCCTTGACACCCTCCCAGAGTACGCCTATAAGCAGGTGTTACCAAAAGGATGTTACACACGTGCCATTTCGAACCCCCTTCTAATTGATCTACTGCACATTAGCAGGTGAGGCTTTGAATAACGTTTTTGTAGCCACTGATCAAGGGTTGACACCATAGAAGTGGGGGTGATATGTCACACCACACTGAATGTGACATCAACCCCAGTGACACCATGGTTTATACGAATTATAGTACTAAAAATAGATTCGCATCTCACAAAATAGTGAAATTTCAACCATGAAGCTAGTATAAAGTAGTTTTCTAACTTATAACTCCATGAGTCAACCATACAGACAATGCCATGAAAGCATTTAATTAAGTTTAAATATTTTCAGTATCATCTCTTAACAACACAGATGCACATTCCTTATTCTGAATTTTATTTTTAAGTAAAAAAAACAACAACCCACAACAGCATCTTTGTAAAAGTACAAAACGCGTTTAGAAATGAAATCACACTCACTCCTCTTTGACATTCTCCATAACATTTCAGCATCTTCGATAGTAATGCAAGCGGCAGGAATCTTGCGTACGCCAGTCTCGTAAGTTTGTTGTCCAGTGTGAGGAGAATTAATGGAAAAGTCACCCACTGATCGAATCAACGCAGCCACAGCACCCACCGCAGCTGCTTTCGATGCACCAGAAATGCGATATTTCACAGTTTTGGAATAGCTCACATACGTCGGTTTAAAAACAACTATTTTGCCAGCAGCCTACAAGGTAAAAACAGATCCAATTGAGTTTCATTTATTCATGTATTAAAAATTTAAACAAAATCACACAACTCACTTCTTGTGATCTACTCTGTAGCTCTTCAAAACTTTCGACAACCAATACTTGAGCATTTATTCCTCCAGGGGGTGTACCTACACTACTTCCCAACCCTAGAATGGCGAGGGGTTTCACGCGAGGCTTCATTAAGTGAGCTTGTTCCTTGCCTCTAATTAATAAAAAAAAAATAATACAAATAAGATCTGCAGAAAACATTATCACCTTTCCACTTGAAAACTTCTATTATAACTCACCTAACCCAATGTGGCACTTTGACTGGTTCGGTCCGAACATTTTCCAGTCCTCTGGCTTTCATCAACTCCATCACATCGTTGATGGCATATTCAAGCCTCTTTGATCCTGTAACTCGATTTCCAAATCGATCCACAAAATCTGCCAAGCTATCATACAGCTTATGTTTTGCAGAACCGTTCACGACGTGGGCATATATCTTCTGAACGATCGGTGCGTAGTTAGCAATTTCTTCTTTTAACGCTGAGGTCAAATCGCTCTTTGGATCTGGTATTTCGCTCGACAAACCCGATCCCAACACCAGCAGATGTACGATGATGATAAACTTCATATTACGTGGAAAATCTACCAAGCAAAGAAAATTCAGTCACTTAATGAGTAATTTGTAAAGATACAAGATTAACATTGAGTCCTGTACTGTACAGCAAATGAACATAGCTTTATGTCGGTTGCAAGTGAAGCACAACAAGAATATAAACCGAGACTTTCTTCAGTTTTTCCATGCCCAAGGCACAGTTTCTTTGAGGATATCCTCTGTGTTGTTTGCCAATTCTTTTAACTATAGTTATACATTTCAAAAAAACAAACTTTGCTTTTAAAAGATGAATGGAAAAGAATGCTTACAATTTGAAGAAGCAAACAACCGAGTCGTTAACAACGAATAAACACAAGAGCAAACAAACATTTGTTGCTGTGACACTCAAAGAATGCAATGCAATAGATGCCAGTTAACTTTAACAAGTTGCTTTTATACCTACAGAAATTAAATGAAAAACACGTGAGAAAGGTGTCCTTCCACTTAAATCAACATGTTACTTAGTCATGAAGTGTACTTAATTGATTAATTGACTGATTACCTGACATGATCTCGGAATTGAACTAAATCGGAAAAATATCAAATTGAATGAAATATCATCAATTGTACAACAACCAAAAAGAGTTAATATCGAAAAAATGAACTACACTACATATATTGACTCGAAACTTTACTATACTGAATGTCAATTTACGATGCATAGCTCAACTTTACATCAAAAAATAACTAGATATCAACCATTATCATTTTGCATACTAATTTGAAATGTGATTTCATAGAATTAACAAGTAGCTTACATTAAAAATGCAGACACCTCATTCATCAAAATCCAACGAGTCGTTTTTGTATGCACAATCTTTATAAAATGGCATATAACGTCCGCCATATCGGTTTTTCATTGATGCCCTATAGCCAGTGTCACTCGGTGAGAATAGGACAGATCCGTGGACACCTCATTCATCAAAATCCATCGAGCCCTTTAGCCTGTAGGAGGGTCTAAAAATAATGCATATAGAATGGCATGTAGCGTCCGTCATATTGGTTTTTTTATTGATGCCATTAGCCAGTGTTACTCGGTAGACTAAGACGAATCCATAGACACCTCATTCATCAAAATTCATCGAGTAATTTTGTTTTTATATGTAGAAACTAACTCACAACCATAAAGATTATATGAATCTCTTTATAAAGTACTCATGCAAAAAATATGTTTTTCAATATGGTACGGTAACACAATGGATAATAAATATTTCAACATTTTAATGATCTTCCACTTGGATGATCTTCAAAAATAAAAAAGTAATAAATACCTATGAAAACTTCTTATCTGTTGTAGGAACTCTGTGATATCTATCAATTACATAACAAAACCGCACACAATTTTAAAAAGTACACACAAAACAGTTAATACCTGCCCAAAAGTTTTCATTTTATGACAGTTAAATTTATTACTTGGTGAAACCAACACACACAACCAAACCACTTAGTTTGTTTTTGTATAGTAGAAGAGAACAGAATCTCCCAGACGAAGCAATTTTTTTTTCATGCAAGGGTACAATTAAAAACCTGATTATGTAATCTACCAGTCATCATTATTACAATCATTACAATATCAAACATTGGTGCATGATGTAGAAATTGTGAAGTTGATCATTATTTCTTTTACACAAAAAATAAACAGAACAAAAAGTTGGCCAATAAAACTAAACAATTTAAACTTCAAAGTCCTCGAATTTACTGTTGTACAGTATTGAAAATATTTAGAAAAAAAAATAAAAATGTTAACTTTATCCTACCTTGACTATAGTTCTAGGTGTGTCAAAAGTATATTCCCTTCTCAAACTTCCTGACTTAAAACAGTTGAGATGTATGATAGATAATACATTATTTATGGGTGTGCTATTAAAATACGAGATGAGAAAACGGTTATAAAGTTTGCAGACAATGTTTATTTTTATGGCCTAGCCTAGATACAGAGAACTTGGCAAGAGTATATTCCTTTCGGTGTAAAAATGAGTCAGACCCAACATAACACATTGTAACAAGCTACCTGTGTATGTAAATGACAGCAAGCAACTATTGGCTAGGCTCACCGTTCTAATTCATAAAAGTGAGAACCACCTAAACATTTCTCCAAAACAAGCAGTTCACAGTTGATGAAGTGGTGACACTTTGGAAACTCAAAGGTGGAGGCAAAATTGTTTGTTATCAATATTGCTGTCATTTTATAACGAACTCCTTGAGAAGTTCGTTAAGATTTTTCGGTGTCAAAAACCACGTTCTGGTCTATCACTTTTTGGACTAACGAGCAATTATTCGGTTCGGTTGGCAACACAGCCTAACTAACACGTCTGTCTCTGTGCGAACACTAGCTGCAGCAAACGGTGGGAATATGTCCTCGTCAACTGTTCATTGTAAACAACAGGCATGCCCTCATGTTAACAGCTATGTGAAAAAGGCCATAAAAAACAACCTTTGATACCCACGCATGTGGCAGTTCGAGTGGGCCTATGGCCACATGGACGTGGCATGAACAACAGAATGGAATTCAATCCTATTCATGACGAAAAGAAATGGATCTTGTATGGCACAGGTGGTTAGGACTGTTTTTGGCAAGGCATGCAAGCAGCACACAAAGAGGAAGTTCCTCCATCTTCAGCAATGAAGTGGATCCATGGTATGAGGTGCATGTTGTGCTAATGCTTCCTCTGATTTGACGAGTGTGAAGTTAGCTCGCCAAAGTCAGCTCCAACATCCAAACGTTAGTTCTACATTAGTTCTGTTTGTACCCAAAATTTTAGCGTTTGTTTCATTCTGGGAGCCCTGGAACAAACAATTTTGTTGTGGCGGTGGGCTAACTTCACACCAGCCCACACATTATCCCTCATTGTTGAAATGTTAGTTCTGACTAGATATAGGCAGATTCTGTTTGTTCTCCTCTAAGAGCAAAGGAAAAAACGATTAAAATGGCGAGCCAGCCTGTCAATTACCACTAGTGTGAAGTTACTCTGTTACAAAATCGTTCGTTCCAAGGCAAATGAAGACAAATGGAGCTAACGTTTAGATGTGAGGAGCTGACCTTAGCAGGTTAATTTCACACTCGTTCTGATTTGGCATGCATTTCTGGATGTCAGGTGTCTCAGGACTGTATCTGTAACTGTATCTGCTGCCTTTTGCATGTCATGTTTGGGAGGAATCGTTTGTTTTCCAACAAGATAACGTTCCCATTCATCATCAATGTCCACTGAACAGTAGTCTCAGCTGGGAAATATTAATGTGTTGAAATATAACCACCTCGTAGTGCAGATATTAAACTTACTGAGAATATCTGAGGAATCTTGTCGAGAAACGTTTATGCACAATTTTCATATGTCACAGAGCTGCAAACTAATGTTTTGCGCATGGCAAACGTTACCACTGTCAACCTTCTGGAGGGTGGTAGATTTTATGCAAAAATGGTGTGCTTGATCTTATTCACAACAAAGGACATGAAATTGGTCGATAATTAATTAATATTAAGTTTTACAAGCAGATGTGTGTCTTTACCTCAGCAGTGCTTTAAAAAAGGAATATACTTTTGCAACAAGTATTTTGCCAACTTTTCTGTTTCTAAGGCCAAACATATTGTCTGCAAAAAACTTTATAAACCATTTCTTACATCATGTTATAATAGTACCGTACAACCATATAAAATGTATTACCAGCATCACTAACGTTTTCAAATTCAGACATTTTGTGAAGGAATATACTTTGACACACACCATAATGACTGACATTATTTTTTATCAAACTATCCAGATTGGAGATTTGATCATTCATGCGGTATTATTAAGCTATTTAGCCTACCAACCAGATGTTTCTTGTAAGAATAGACTATGCACTGAGAAGGTAACTTCCTCAACTCAAGGAATAGCAACACCAAAAAATGTAGTACAACCATCAGACAATACATACATGTTCAACATTAACAATTTTTGAAAGTTTTTAAGACCAAGCATGATGCACCTCATTTAGTAGTGTGGTATTTATTAGATATTAGGTTAATGTTTTTCACGCATTTCCATTACATTTTTTATATATAGCCATTGAATGTTCAACATTGTCTGATTCAGCCCTCATGATCTGAAATGATTTACCAAAGAATAATATAATTGGAAGACAAAATTTCAAAAATATACACGTTAGGTGTGTGAAATTGCTGATAAGAAAATAAATAAAAATATTAAACAGTGAAACCTTGGAAACAAAAATGAAAGACTTGTTACATTTATTCTTTGATGACACATATTTTCATATGAAAATATGTTTAAGTTTAAGTTATCATATGTTAAGTCAAAAAACTTAACATATTGACCGTTGCCACCTTGACCTCGAAAAAACTTTTTTTGAGAACAAACGTTTGTGACTTGCAAAACGTGTGCTTTTCTTCTCACTGAGTTCAGCTCGTTTTCGATGAATTGCCTCAAAACAAGATATTCACTAAATTCGCTGTTTTCAATTGAATGGCCTAAAAACATGCTTCACTCACAGCATGTTTGGTCATTTTAAAAATATAACAATGGAAACTGGATCATATTTATTGTGAATGACTGTAGAAAGTTTTCTATTTTCCTAATGTCAGATGTACAATTTCAATATGCTACATGTTTTGTTCACCTGACAATTTTGTTTTGACAATATAATAAATATCAGCTTATGATTTACAGCACTGTTTTTCCAAACCAAGCTGAATGCCAGTTGGCATCATTCTTAAACACCAGATTCTATTACGTACCATATTTCTCAACAACACACGTTACTTCACCAGCGTGAATTTAACTTCCTGCAAGGGTTCAATATAATTTTAAATGTTACTTAAGTAAATCGATGATTAAAAATTATGTAATGTGATTAAGTGGACTTGATATTTTTCACAATGTTACACCTGTTTAACCTTCTAATGCGCATGCACATTAAAGCATTACCTTTCAAATAACGTTTTTATAGCAGCTGATCAAAGGTTGAGTTGGTTGGAGGTGACACCAATTCTAAAATATGCAATTGCATGCAATTCAAATATTGTTGAAATATGCAATATGCAGGGGCGGAGTGCATCCTCTGACCAGTGAGGGGAGGGAGCCAGATCCAAGGGAGGGAACAAAACACTTATTTAAAACAACACTATTAAACACAAAAAACACTATACATCAGGACCGATTTAAAGTGCTATCCCCCCCCCCTGGCAATATGCATATGTTTGAGAAAGCTAGAGTCCAATAGTTCAATAGTTGTTACCCTTCAATCATATAGCAGAGTTAATAAATAAATTTTTTTCAAAACTAGCTATCACATAATATTTTTAATTTATTATCCAATTTCATAATCTTTTACAAGATCTACTAGTTCCTTAACCTATGTACGATAATGCACATTTTGTGCAATTATATTACTCAGTTCATACAATACTACGGAGCTTGGAACTGCAGTCTTGCGGACATGTCGGAAATGATATAACCAGCAGATGCCCACACCACTAAACACTGATCTAATTCATCAGGATTCACCAAACTGAGAGAATCGCCTTCGCTGTGGTGGAACCAGAAATAATGACTCGAATCCATCAACAAAGTAATTTGCGGTGTGCTTGTGAAAACATCTGTGTCAGAATGACCTAAAGCAGTTGTTTCTAAACTCGATGCATTCATGAAGGCAAATAACTTAACAATCTCTCGGAGAATGGTAATTGAATCTTCATTCCCTTGCGTGATGGTGAGTCCCAGAGGTCGAAATAAGCCTAAATCACTTTCCATGACAGCCGAATAATTGGCTAACTCATTCTGGTGGGCATTGTAATAGGATTGAGCACCAAACAGCCCTTCTTCTTCAGCAGTCCAAAGAATGGCACGTAAAGTGCGACGTGGTTGTAAATTCAATTCCTTCAGTATTGCCAAAGCATACCACGAAACAAAAGCACCAGCTCCATCATCCAGGGCTCCTGACCCAACATCCCAACTATCGATATGCCCACTTATCAACACTATCTGAAATCAAAAATGGCATTGTTACCATCTTTTCACGTGATATACAGTTTAATGATAAGGAAACAGCACGGACCTCTGAGGAGCCGTTGCCACCAATTTCACTTATCGTGTTTCTTGATTCCTTATCAGGCAATGTCTTTGCATTCATTTTAAGGTGAATGACTAGCGTTTCTTCTAGAATGGTAAAGACTTAGAATTAGGATAATTTGTTGAAAAGTACCAGAAGTCCGGATCCATAGGTAATCATGGGCATAACTAGGGGAGAGAGCTAGGGCTGGCTAAGATTAAGCCCTCCCTAAAAAGATCGTGACCCAATAAAAAAGCCCAATAAAAATCGCAAGTAACTCCAGAAAAGTCATCATATTTTTCAAGTTATGCCAATAGAGAACATGAAAGTGTTGTAGTTACCTGTTACTGATTTAAATGAACGAAAAGATTAACTTTTAGAAATGTTAAAAAATAAGAAGGGAGGCTTAGTCCCCCCCCCCCTTAGTCTTCGAAGCTAGCTACGCCATGTAGGTAATACTTGTATTTATTTTATATATATGTGTGTGCATATTTCAGACAACCTAACTCCAAAAATCCAAAGCATAGCAAACCTCATTAATATGACAAGTTAGAAACAGGACCATTACCATACAGCAAAAACTGCCTTAAAGTGAAGCAAGACGTTTTATTTTACAGTCACCAGTGCACATAAAAGGCTAAAACACGTTGCACTAGCATTTGTTACGTGCCAAATAAGCTAAGCTTATAAAAATAATACAGAAGTAAAAGTAATGAAAGACACTAATAAAAAATTGAAAACTTTACCACCGAAAAACCACTTTGAGATCGAACCAAGCACCCAAAATAACAAAATGAATACAACTTAAAAATGTTGTAAAGTTGAGATAGTACGGTATTAATGAAATACAGGCACGGTACTTATTTTCCTGTGACTGATAGTCACAGGAAAGTCGCACCTCTCTCAGTCCAGACCAAATTAAGAGAAGCCAGAAACAACTATTGTGCAGAATGAATATAGTTGTTGATAAAAACAAAAAGAAACCCAAAGGAAGTCGTACCTACCCTTCTGCGACATTCTCCATAACATTTCAGCATCTTCAACGGTGATGCAAGCTGCAGGAATCTTGGGTACCCCAGGCTTGTAAGTCTGCTGCCCGGTGTGAGGAGAATTAATGGAGAAGTCAGCCACGGATCGAATCAAAGCGGCCACAGCACCCACCGCTGCTGCTTTTGATGCACCACCATCACGATATTTCACAGTTTGGTCATAATCCACAAACTTCTGGTTGAAAACAACTATTTTTCCAACAGCCTACAAAACACACAAACTCAATTGGACTTTCTTACAATTAGCTCATGTATTTCAAAATGTACACCAAATATATCAATGCTCACTTTTTGCGACTTTTCTTGTAGTTCCTCAAAACTTTTCACGACCAACACTTCAGCAGTTATTCCATCTTCTGGTGTCGATATGCTGCTTCCCAATCCTAGCAACGCAAGATTTTTTTTACGAGGTTGTACTAAGTATGCATACTCGTCACCTCTAAATTGGAAAAAGAAAAAGAAAACAAAAACATAAATTATTATTGTACACTATCTACTACATTGATTCAGTTTTCAGAAACATGGCTTACCTCTCCCAATGTGGCACTTTGACTGGTTCAGTCCGAACGTTTTCTAATCCTTGTTTCTCCATCAAATCTTTCACGTAGTCAATCGAGCGTTCAAGATTATCCGTTCCAGCAAGTCTGGATCCGAACCGATCGATGAATTCTTCTAAATGGTCATACAGCTTGTGTTTGGCAGGGCCATTCACAACATGGGCATAAATTTTTTCAACAATTGGTGCATAGCTAGCAATTTCTTCATTCCATTGAGAGTTCAACTTGAAATTCATGAACGAACTTGCCGCTGATAATTCACATTCCAAGATTAAATAAGTAACTGCGATAGCCCAAGACCCCATACCTGCAAACTAGCAAAGCCACAAGTTTCATGAGTAAAAAATGGATTTATAAATCACCATTTGAATATATTCATTATTTAACCTACAGAATGGAAAATTACAGTATAGAGCTGTTGCCAAGTACGTTGGAGCAAGACTGATTGCTGCAATCCAAGAACTGTCCTTCAAATACGAACTGTTATATAAGTATAACTAACAATTATGTACTTCACCAACTCTATTGCTGCTGTAGTGTAAAATATGAGGGAAAATCAGAAAGTAATTGAGTAAATTTTTCACAAAAAAATTGTCATGTATTTTAAAAAATCGTTATATACATTTTGAAAAGCATGTAATTCTCCATTCCCCCCTGAAATGACAGATGTGTACGCGTTCTGCATTTTGAGCTACAGCTGTTCCAAACTGGCGGGTATGCTGGAGACGTTCACGATTGTGAAGATCCGGAGTTGTTGTCCCCATGTTGCTGCATTAGTGTCGCAAAAACTGCAGTCCTGGAACTGGGAATTCCTACAGCGTACAGCCTACAGTTGCCTAATCTGGCAACCTCTAACGCAACACCTTGCTGACACACGCTTCGAGAACGACAGTGAAGTGAAAACAGCTGTGCGTACCATGGCTTCGCTCCCAGCCGAATGAATTCTATGCTATGGGCATCGAAAAGTTGGTATCATGTTGGGACAAATGTATCAATGTTAATGGTTGTTATGTTGAGAAGTAGATCAATGTTCACCGTTCAAAATGTATATAACGATTTTTGCAAATGAATGACAGTTTTGCTGTCAAAAAATTTACTCAATTACTTTTAGATTCTCCCTCGTACTAAACAGATGCTCTGCTATGGAATTTACCAGTGACAGAAAATCAAATAACTATTGTATGACAATGACAAATGTGAAAATCCACACACTGAAAAGTTTCCACCTTACTTTAAACTAAAATTGTTTAAAACAATTTTTCAACATTTTTTTCGAAAAATATTTTTAAAAAATGTTTAAAATTTTCTAGAAATTTATTTGTAAAAACCCAATTTTTATTTTATGAGAAACTTATTTTGTTAACAAAACAAATAAACAGACAATTGAAGGTATGCCCGGAATAATGTTGCATGTAACAATTCATAGTAAATGGCGAAAGAAGTATTCAGCAACACATTGTCACGTATTAGGTGACCAATTTCAAAGTGATATGTTTTTTTTAGGTAGGTACGAGTTTTGTCTATTGACAGCACTAGCTAGGCCCATAGATGGGGCACACATATTTTTCATAATCATCTCAATATTGGATTTTTGTAACATACAGCGTTATTCCAGGCAAGCCTTCAATTTTCATTCGAAGATCTCAAAACTGTCAACAGATTTTTTTCTGTAAAAAAATATGTTTATCAATGCGTGACATCGAATTAAGTTTCAGGAAAATACAAAAAATCATCCATTTTTATTCTAACCAAAGCATCACAGAATCGCCTGATAAAGGCACAGTCATATACTGTATAATTAAAAAAAACAAACTCTACAGCACTATGTGCTAATGCAATCCACTGCTGATACATAATAACACAATCAATACACAACCAAAAAATTGCTTGTAAAACTTTCAACATCGATAATCATTTTCACTGAAAAACATAATATTTTTAAAGATAAATGTTAGACTATTTTCCTAGCTAAATAATTCCAACACCCTGTAAATGAGCATTAATAATGAAATTTACGCCATCGTTGTGAACTCCAACCAGAAACTATAAAACAGTTGTTGCAAATTTAAATTAATTATTTCTAGTTAAGTTCATAATAAAAGCGAAAACATCACAAAATCAACCAATGTTTTTTGAAATAGTAATACTTGTAAATCTCATTGAGGTTGAATCCTCAAACTGTCATCAAGCAAACAGATTCCCGTATAGGGAAATAATAAATGTGTTATATACTAAAAAACAAATTACAACAAAATACTATCTTCCAACTCATCAATATTGAAAAATAAAGTTTAAACATAAAAAAAAGTGCTAACAAATAGTAGAAACTAATAATGTAAACCTAAAGTTGAATCTAAACAAAAATATACCAGTTTACCTGTGGACAAATATGAACCTTACACCGTACCGTACTTGTTTACCAGATATATAGTGTTGCTACTACAAGTGTTGCAGGATTGCTGTATGCCATGAACTCAATTTTTGCTAGCTTTTCTTTTAGCCAATCCAACATCAATAAAAAAAAACCATCCGCATAATTATACGAATGAACATTTTGCTATGTATCTTTAATAAATCACATTTGACAACAACCAATTTGATTTGATGCTAACTTAAAATGGAATTACGAATTTTGTTTTATGATTTAGTCAACAACTACTCCAATTTTTAGAGCCAATGGTACAACCAATAAGTCTAACCAATTCAACATTTTCAATATTCAAATATCTATGTTTAACTACCAATAAGTCATTTACAAAAAATTTATTTTATGGTATCAAACAGTCGATACTAAACCAAACTAGAAATACCTAGCATTCAGAATTGCATGATAATTCGCCTTCTGGTTGAGCATGTAAATCAGATTTAAAAATTGACCCTACAAATTAACGATTTCAAATTGAGATCTTTGCAGCGTATATGAGGAAAATGAACTTCCTGAGAATGAACAATATAATTTTCGCCTACTACGAAACAATTTCTGACAACTCTTGCATTTGTGACATATAATGCAGGGGTTCCTAACCTGGGGTGCCAGCACTCCCAGGGGGTGAGAGATAAAATTTCAAGGGGTGTGACCAGGGTTTAAATCCAGGGGGAAAGGGAAAAATTTCCCTGGTAGATACCTAAGTTTCCCCTGATGATGAGATGATGTTTTACTTCCAGGAGGGGGGAGGTTAAAAATATCAAAATGATAATTCAAATTACAATGTCTGTATAATATTATAAATTCTTGTGTGTTGTATGTATAATAAAATGATGTACAAATTACGACAAAGTAAGGTTTGATCTCAAGGTACCCCAATAATACTTCAAAATCAATTTATTCACCGATACTACATGTATTATAAAAATATCGATAGTTATATAAATGATTTGGTGCATTAGCTATCTTCATAATATCAATGTATATTTTCGATATCTCCCCCCCCCCCTTAGGAAAGTTTTGAATTTAAACCCTGGGTGTGACACACAGCGAACCTGCAGAACGGAGTCAACAAGAAAGTGTCACATTTTGACAAAATCATGAATGAGACGCAGAAGCAAAAAAGTCATTGGAATTTATGTTCACAAGTGGGAATTAATTATTTTACTGTTTACAATTTTTATTTTCGGGAAAAAAAATGTAGAATCTAATAACTCAATTTATATTTGTTAGGTTTAAATCTTTATCTGCTGTATTGTATGTGGTTCAAAAATTAAAAATTAAACTTCGTCTGATACTTTTGCAGGAAGTGCGAGCATCAATCAACCATTTCCTAGGGGTGCGGGGCATAAAAAAAAGGTTTGGAACCCCTGGTATAATGCTTCGACGGTACAATTTCTTGTAAATTGGACGTATATGATAAGCAAAAATCTCAGTTTTATCATATGCCAAAATATTAAGAATAAACAACTACATTATCTAAGTAATATGTTTAGACGTTAAGAGCACGTTGTCGCAACTTTCGTTGTATCACATTTGGTTAAGTGAACTTTTGTTTACGTAACACGGAAATAAGCTATAAAAAAATATGAGTGAATAGAGAAACTTGTCGAAAAATAGCTTCATTTTGAACTATGTAAAAATAGTTGTAGTTACATAGATAAATTTCAATAATTTAACAGGATGCAAACAATGCATCAAATTTTCAATATCTGTTATGATTATTCGAATCAGCACTGGCCAACGCAGGCTTAGAACTATCACGAATTGGATCCGATTCTGATTTAACATTATCCTGACAGATTTCATAATTGTCAGCTCGTTTCCTTCTGCCTGTAATTCTAAAAAATATTAACAGACAGATCAATGGTAGCGGCATCATTATAGATGCTGCCACTGGAATGACGGATGTCAAATCCGCATCGGGTTGTGGAAGGGATACCCTGAGCAATACAATTGCAATCCCTGAATTCTGAACTCCCGTTTCTACAGCTATAGCTAAAATATCTTCTAAAGAGAACCCTACTAGTTTAGCTAGGAATGCTCCGAACATGTAACCTAACCACGGCACTCCAACGCCTCCGAGCACCACTCGCCAGTCGAAGAGATAAAACATGTACAGATTGGCAATGACACCAAATATTACAATGAATGCAATCATAAACCCTCCAAAAGGGCCTAAAATCTTCCTGCATATTTTAGCTACACGAGGCAGGTAGCGCTGAATGAGAAGTCCAATGCCGATGGGGAAAACAAGGACAATCAGCATGGTGATGATGTTCGTGTAGGGAATCGTTATGTTGCTGCTTTGGAAGATAACTCTGCCGAGCGTGAACAACCACAAAGGCATGGTAACTGAAAAGAATATCATTCATCAACATCAAAGATTCTTTATCAGCAAATTTATACTTTTGCATCGTACTATATTTGATAGCTGCTCAAGGTTATCGTTTGATATAATCCTGTTTGTAATTTTCTTCCAACTCCCAAACAGTAAAAAAAAAAAAAAAACTTTGTAGATAAAACATCTTTTAAACATAAATAACAAACATATCAGATCGTTGGACAGCAAAAAATCAATGCCGAATACTGTTCACAAACGTCATGTCTACTATCTAATCTACTTATCATTTTTGACCATTAGTCTTTCGTAATATTTTAACCAAAAACAGAATTTACATTTCAATGAATGAAATAATTTCCACGAATTGGAATCGCCAAAATGTTTCCAATCTAACATCTAAGTTCCTAAACAACATTAAACGTTAGTTTGTGAAATTTAATTTATAAAATAGTTTTTAATCAGGATTGTCAAAGTTTGTGTTATTATTTCGGTGTAGTGCTGTGAATTTTTAAATTTGCAATTTTTCTTGGCATTACTCTACATCAGAATAAAAATTTACACTACTATCTCCAACTTTCAACACTATGAACAAACTTTTTGACAAATATTCATGTAGCTGTCAAAATATTCTTTAATCTTACCAAAAGCTAAAATATTGCTGAGAAAGGTCATCGTAATGCTGAGGTTTAAGTTGCCTCCCAGCAAATAGGTCCACATGTTACTGGCTCCGCCTCCTGGGCTACAGCCAACAGTAAACAAGCCAAGTCGCATGTTGGGCGATTTGAAGATTGCATATGATAATCCAAATGAAACCTAGGAAAAACAAAATATCTCATAATCCTGTTTTTTCTTCTTCTCATCCATTCAAAACCATCTTGGTAATCCGTTCAAAGAAGAACAAAAGTAACTTACGCAAGCAGCGCCATACTTTGATTTTTAAGATTAAAATTTTAACTCTTTGAAGTTGTACAAAATTTAATGCAAAAAATAATAAACTAGGAAATCAAGTTGCAAATTAAATGGTCACAGGAAGTAGAGCAGCAGTGCAAAGCAACAAAACTGCCCCTTGAGAGAGAAGAAAAAAGCTTGCACTGACATGACCTGGATCCATGGAAAAAAAACAAACTGCTTTATGTAATGCATTAAGGTAAGTGGTTAGGGTCCATTATAATAATAAATAATATCCTTGTGAATGTCATGGTCTGATTAACTCACAAGCATTGTTCCTAAGCTCATAAAAATAAACAACCCTCTTCTGGTATATCTCACTAACATATTAGGAACAAATGATTAAAATTGATAATAGTTTAAATTGAAATCCTGTATTTATCATAAAACTAGCATGTATTTTTATAACAACAAAAAATATTAAAATTCCATATTAAATAAGATGACTTATATAACATATAAAGTAATGAGAAATGTCACTATCATAAATCAATATATTATAATAATAAAAAAAAAAAGTTACCAATGGCATAAAGATGTATTGACTGATAAGGCCAATAGCAGGTCCTTTGGGTCTCCTCAACGTCTCTTTGACAACATTCATGTCTATGGTACATCCCATGTTAACATAGCTGAGTGCCAGCAATATTGAAACACATGCAATAAAAATGTCGTCCAGGACACTTTTGACACGAGTCACTCTGACATCGATCGAGTCAGTTTCAGCTAATGTTCTATTATCATCACCAAAGGCACGTAACTTGACGGTGCTGTGACCCAAGAATTTCCCCCTAATACCAAAAGTAATATTCTTGTCATTGGACAAGTTGACAAAAATATTTTGTGGTGTAGCTTCAGCAATTTGATGATCAGAAGATATCACTTCCACTCTGTATATTTTAGAATTTTCGATGAAAGATTCGAATGTTGTATTAACCACTTGTTTCTCGTTCACTTTGATATCAGAGGAGTGAAAAGTGCCGTTCCAAGACAGCATCTTAAGAGACGCAGCGGAGCACAGAATACCAACAGGAAGCAATAATAGAAAATAAAATAATAAAGGGAGTAGAAACCAAACTGGACACATCTTGTTCGCTAGAGACTTATTAGCCCAAGTCGTAAATAACCTGGAAAAAAATTGAAAAATACTCGTAAATTTAAACAAAACGCAGTTGAATAAATATCACGAAAATCATGCATGAAATTTGAACATATGTGCAACAAGAATACTACAACCGAGCTTATGCAATCCTTCCTTCAACAAAATAAGTACAGAATGCAGATAAACAAAAACAATGGCACAAGCCAGATATTCGCAGAATTCAATTTATAGATTGACATCAACAATTATTTTAATGAACAGACTGGCAATACTATGGAAAAACTGTCCACTTATTAAATAAATGTAGTTCATTTTTAATCTAAAAACTAGAATAGCAAGTTGCTTGGAAAGTAGGTTCCGAGTTTGACAACATCACTTGTGTCATTGTCAATTTACGCTATGATACAATATTGTCTGTTGATGACAAATATTAAAAATCAAACTTTGCCAATCGTATCTGTATTTACTCAACCATAATATTAACTACTGGGTAGTCCACAAGTCTTGATAGAAGGAAACTGTTTGTTTTTTTTTAAATATGCATGGAAACTTTTGGAACACCCTGTGTAATTCTACACATTTTGTTTTTTACTGAGCAATGATTTATTGACCACTGAGTGTCTTTGAACCAGAAAAAAACTAGTCGCTGCTCCACATAACTATGCAAACGTCCTTCAGTGAAATAGTTCACTATATATATATATTCTAATCACTGTAGATACTTTTACACATGTACTAGACATTTATAGTACATAAGTATAACGTAGTATACTATTATATTTTACAAAGTTACCGTACTACATTGCTAATAAATAAATCGTGACTATAGGAGAAAAATAAGAGTCGATTTGCTCGTTCCACTACACTATGGATGGCAAGTCAACCTTCACACTTTTTAAACTCAAGATAAGAACTTTTATGTAAGAAGATAGAAATAAAATACATACACCGACTCACTTGTTTGAGTAAAGTTGCTCGATGTCTCTACTACAGGACAGGTGCTCCAAAGTACACCTTCCGAGTCACGACGAAATGAAGCTTGGGGTTTTACCTGGCTACTCAGTTCCGTGAATCACGGAATTCAACAAGGGTGGGATTGGGATTGAAAATTAAGAAAAAGTGCTTCGAGGCACTTCGGTCACATGCAATGCAACATCTTATTTCATAAATGTCTTATTGAACTATCAAACCCCTAACACTCTCTGTTGTGAAGATTTAGCAACAAGTGTCAAACTGAAATTAGCCAGAAACGAAACTAGATTTTTCAACTCCTAGCGTCATCTGTTATTCAGAAATTGGAATTTTTCATTAAAAAAGAAAACTTCACGTGGCTATAATAGGAAAAATCGGTATAACTGTATTAGACTCTTATGTGTTACATTTTGACAATTACTATGTATCATACGTTCTAAATAATTAGCAATTTAATACACGCCGTATCGTACAAGAAAGTTGACAGCTGGATTTCAAGAAGCATGGTTGTAAGTAACGCTTATGTTAACATAATATCTCGTTTCAACTATCCTAGACCTACATGTATTCGAGAAAAGTTTGTACACCTCGTGAGCTTAAACTATAACAGTGCTGCAGGATGTACGAAAATTAAATTGACAACTGTAGGTACTGCAGTACTGTATCAAGTTATAAGGATACTTTTCGGACACCCTATATAATTTTGCCCCAGCCTGGGAACCTCTGGTTTTTACATAGCCATCAGCTGATGAGCTAATGTTTCATAACTTATAATTTCGCCTTATGTAATGTGCTAACTGAGAACTTTTTATTTGAGCAGGTGCAGAAAGGAAAGCAAGGTACGAAAGGCAAGAAACAGATCTTGGAAGAAAATAAACATACTCTCAAATTCTATGCAATCATTGCTGTAGCTACTAGTGTAAGAAAAATCAAATAAATCGAAATCAATCACTTCTTTAGTGTACATCCGTCAAAATCAATAATTCCGTTGTTGTCACTATTATCCTTAGATTTCTCACCTGATAATAAACTATGCATTTTTCTGGGATGATATCACTTTTTTTTACTTGGTAAGCCACATTTACTAACTTTATTTTTCTAATGAGAGTTTCCTCACTTAACTGCAGTAAATTACAAATGAGGGACGACACTGTACATTGATGCATCAACACGTTCATTTCAGAGTTTACTAACTTTCGCAATCGTCGTTCTGATCGGATGTCACCAATTCATGTCGTATATGGCTCGTCCGACCTATTCCGAAACGGGGCAATTGATGGATGGAGGAATTGATTTGAACATGGAATCGGGAATTGCAGAGTATGTTAAAAGCAACATTCCACAATTTCAATAATGAGTCAGGTCAAAAGATAATTTTTCATGATTTATGTTCACTGAGCATAAGCAGCTAAAGCCTCTTCCACATGTACCCGGGGCCGTCTTATCCATTAGGCCAAGTAGGCACAGTGCCTAGGGCCCACGAAAGGCCTACAATGTTAATTTTTGATGAAAGAATAACTTTTGATGTTGCTTTTTAATGACGTGAAAAATTAAAAACTTATAAATAAAAACAAATGTTGGTATATAATTATGGGATACTCAGTATATAGTGGAAAAAAATTCTGGACAGGAGGCCCCTAAAAATAAAAGTGCCTAGGGCCTACGAAGGTGACAAAACAGCCCTGCATGTACTGTGTAACATAGGCTATTAATTTCAGTTATAAAGACTTGTCCACTTTCCCTAATGGTAGGCGAATATCATTTTGATTTTGCCACTTGGTCTTCACATGAAAAAAAAATTTTTTTTTTGCATCAAAAGCATTTGATAAATTTGATACTCAGATTTTGAATGTCTATTTTAAATAAAATGGTTTTATTTCAGACACGTTAAGGACTTGATCATTTTGACATCAGGTTGTCAAGTGCTGTCTTTAGTTTCATGCTACTTCTGGTTCCTCTGGCTCCTTGTAAGCAACAACTTTTACTGTTGGACTATTTTGGTATTAATCTGTTAATATTTTGTAATACTTTTTTTTAAAATCATTTCACCACTAGGCCCCCGGTAGAGCAATATATTTGGTGTGGGTAAATATTCTGGGCCCATGGTTCTTTCAACCAGCGCCAGAAGTCGATGAGAAGAAGCAAAAGAAAATGGAAAGGCGAGCGCAGAAGAGGTTTTGACATCTATGCCTTCATTTTAGTGATTCAAAATACTCTGTAACTATTTTCTACAGCCATTCCTAATCCCATGACGAAAACTTTCCATTTATATGCAATCTACTTTACCTTATTACTTGCTGGTTATTTTGTTATATTTTTTTTCTCCATCTTTATCAAGTTGGGAACTCTGAGAATGTTGCAATAACATTACTGTGAATTTTGGATTGATTATTTTATAATGTTGTATCTACATACATTATTGTCCAATGGACAATGTCAAGAAATTATATTTTCTAGAAATCAGACCACGAGGAAAATGATTACTTGAGAAATTTGGGTAAAAGTAATGGAAAACTATTTTTATTGAATGGTGTGTAATTATGCTTTGTTAGCAGGAAATTTGAGAAGGTCAATCACTTTCTAGAATTTCATTCATGTTCATCCTTATATTTGATTTCTTTTTTCGAAAATAAATACAATTTTTGGTGAACGAACATTGTGTAACAATTTTCTCTTTCTCGACCTGTGGTTAAGAGTAAAGTTCATTTTGAAAATGTTTACAGATGTTATTGACTCAAAATACTTGGCCATTGGACCAATGAATTGTTATTGCCCTGTAATCATTGACAATAGCTTCTTTTTTTGTAATCTTTGCCATCAGTAGATTGATTGATTTAGAGAGGTCACAACTATTGCCATTGCATTATTAGTTCTGAAAGGAGGTTTCCCTTCCAAAGATTTTGTTATGAAAAACGAAACCAGCCGACTTTCTTTGACAATAAGAGACAAGCGTATCAAAAATTCCAAAAAACCCTGCTAGCAGCAAGGTAGGTTTGCTTAAGGGCATTTGTCAGTAAGCAAACTGTCAGCAGCAGCAGCAGCCTACTTTTCCTCCTCAAACGAACGAAAGCAGTCAAGTTTGCACTGCTAGCACATCAAGACTCCACTCCAGTCACTGACCTCGCAAGGGGTCAAACAGCTAAGGCTTTTCAGGTGTCTTGGACTTAAGAGGCACTTGCTGCAGCAGCTGATTCTCCACTTGTTCGTGGCAGGCTAGCCCAGTGCTCAATAATGGATCGCATTCTCTGATACATTATCACCACATCACGTTTCAGGAAATCCGAGCTCCGGGTGATGGGTGAACACGGGTCGAGTGTAGCATCTACCCAAGAACATGCTCAACATTGGTAAAATACCAATTCATACAGCAAAAGTAAGTGAATTAAATTCAAACTATATTTTATAGATGGCCTTTATTTAAAAAAAAAGAGACATACATTTTAAAGAATTATATTAATTATGGAAAATATTGAATGTATGTTACGAATGTCGCATATACAGAACATGCTGAATTTTGGTAAAATACCATTTCAATGGTCAAGATGAGTGAATTAAATTCAACATACAGTACTTTGTTAGTTTTATTTTAAAAACACAAGTATTAAAGAAGTATATAAATTATTAAAGTAAGTGTGTAAGGGCAATAAACCAATGTTGGAGACCTTGGCAAAATGATTTGATCGTGAATTTTTTAACTATTCGCTTTATGATTCCATCTGAAAATTCTGCAGCAGAGTGATGAGGCTTTAAACCCAGTTGCATGTTAAGTAGCAGAACAAGTTATTTAATTTGACAAAATAATCAGGCATAGATTTCCTACAAAAAAATAAGTCTATGTTGTTGACAGCATAAACACCTTGCAGATACCTCCAGTGCACGCTTCTCACCCTGTCTTAATTGACAAAAGATTGAAGGCCATTAATCTGTGCAAGGCTCCTCCAGTTTGAAAGAAAAGAGGGTCATCCCGCCCCCACCTTTCCTCGGGTCACGGTCACGGAAGAGCAACAGCCAGTTTTTTCTCAAACTGTTGCACCAAAAACTAAGGTAACCTCATTAAAAATCTGTTTTGTTTTACACCTGAAAAAACGTCAACTAAAAATGACACCAACTTCAAAAACTCTAACAAGAACTGAGTGACACTCTCAACATGAAAATTGCCATTCAAATAAAATGCAAGACTCTATCAGTCATGTGTAAAACAGCAGTGAGACAGCACCATCAGTGTTTTGATGGATCCACAAAAAAAAGGTGTTTGCAACAAATTCGCAACTTTTAAGAGCGTGATTCCGGTCAAGCGGAAGTTTGGTAAATCTGTCTTGGACCAGTTCTTCCAGGAAACGTTTGATCTGTGTAAGTGCCTTGAGAAAAGCACACGTGTAATCAACTTTGCCTGCAGAAATTTGGTGTGAAGCACATCTTGTTGTATAAGACTTATCATGAGGAGGAGCCCTTCTTCCTGATGCTTTGCTAAGACTGGATCATTAATTTTAGTTTGGCTGAGGAAAATGGCTGTCTTTGACAGAAACTTCCGCAATAAATAAAGAAAAAGGAAATTTCCACAAAAAATTTGCTACCTTAACGCTTAGCAACACTAAACCTGCACATGTCTAGTGTCATTTGCATGCATTTGCTCAGCCCAACACGTACTGCGCATACTTACTGATAAAATGTAAATGACAAAATTGATGACTTCTCTTTGACTTTGCAACCATAGATGCTATTCACATCAACATTTTCTTTTAACTTTTCTTTACATAGATGGAAAGCATGGAAGAAGACTTTGAATTCCTCTTTGATATACTGCAGCCTCCTTACAAATGTCCCTTCGATTCCGAATTGAAACTAGCTGCGCGAAGAGATGTCAAAGAAGACCGAATGGTCCGAGAAGTGGCAGTGCAAGAACTTCGCCAATGGGTCATCAATCATCCCAACGTCATCCACTGCAGATTAGGTAAAATAAATATTTTAATATAAATATTCTAAACAAGACATTTCAACCAAATGCTAAGTTGGTTCTGCACATCTATCTCAATCTGATCTCAACACAACAAAATCTGTTGTGTCATTTCAAATTTATTTTTTTCTCAATCTCACGTTCCATGGAGATAAGAATTATACAAGATGATTGAAAAAATTATATATACAGTGAACGACACTAAAAAAACGAACAAGAAAAATTATGAGAATAAAATATGTTTACATAATCTTTCTTTAAAATGAACACATTCCTTAATACACAGCTTACAGGTAAGAACAATATTACGAATTTAACAATAATCATAGAATATCATTTGCTGTGTAATGGTATTTTTCACAAGACTAGTAGAAAAGAAAGTTTGTGTCTACATAATGGAAATTATAAGTATGCAATCAAATACTTCAACTATCAAATGAAACTGTCACAAACTAACAATGACCAGAATTGCAATAGTAGGTGTCAGTCAGAGATACTGGTTTATTACTGGTAGTAATCCATTGTATCTGGTGACAGTTCTCAATGGTTGTCAGAACTTATTTTATGGTTCGTAACTTAAATGAAGTGCTTGTTTTACTACAACTTTTGTAAATTAACACTACCACATATTAAAAATATGCATTATTATTATTATTATTATTGTAAGCATTTTATTATTTTGTTCTAAACATAAAATTGTGTTTGTGACTTACTCCACCCCATGAAACTACTTACAACCGCCAACTGTTACAATTAATGTGCAACTACACCAGGAAAACCTTTTACAGATAATAAAAATTCTCATAAACATCAACATTAAACAATATGTTTATTCATACCTACATACATACATACATACATATAAACATAAACCCCCCTTTTGTTTGTTATCCGTGTCAATGATCGGATTTAGTATTGGAAAATCACCCTGCCCATAAGCTACACTAACCGAAAAATAAATACTCATAAACGTGACAATGAACATGACATTGCAACTTTAAAATGTGTCAGAAAACTGTGTTTTAAGGCAAATGGAGTACGACTACTCTTCACTTTGCTTTCTCATATTCACTACTTGTTTTTTGTATATTCCGACCTGACACCCTGTGTTTGTTCATCAACAACATCCGGTGTTTGTAAATTCTACCTTTAAAATCGAGGCTAATGAAAATTCTAAACGCTAACTCAGAATTATGCCACCACCTTGTACAACTCTGTAAACACTAATGAGGTGAGAGTACCTTTTTTTTTTGTAAAATTGTTTTTTCTTCCCAAGTTTTCCACCAAATGTTTTTCGGAATAGGAAGCAGGAAAGTAAGCTTCCTTGTGGTTGATTATTTTTTTCCACACTATTCAGGTGTATCGAAATTTAAACAAACGTTACACAGAATTATACAGGTATTATCTTTCAGTTTCTCTACTTTTGTTATGACCCTTAATCATCTAATTTAATAAGGAAGGTTTTTTTTATTAGGTAAGATGAAAACTAATAATCCTGATCTTACGCTGTTCGATATAATGCTGTTTTAATTTGACACCAAATTCACTAAATAAATTTTTTACTTAGTGTTTTTACTATAATCCCATCCCAAAGTGATCACAATACCGGACTCCTCTGTAATTCGATCCAAAGCTATATCCAAACTAAAAAGCTTATGGATCGAATTACAGAGGAGTCCGGTTATTGTGATCACTTTGGGATGGGATTACTTATAGTGCTTTTTGATAGCAATAACCGACTGCTAACATTAAACGATAGACATAAAACATTAAACAGGGGTTTGAGACCGACTGGTGACAACAAAAGCCTATTGATAATATTATCCGTGATTACCAAATTCCACTGCAATTTGATTTTTATTGATTCTTATGAGAAATCAGTTTCCGTTTAACTCTTTTCCAGTTGGCTGGAAGTGAGTTTTCTGAGAACAAATTAACAGCGTTAACCTGGGGGGGGGGGGGGGTTAA